>VYXH01003203.1:155679-201466 GCA_013397275.1 Burhinus bistriatus | reverse complement strand
AGATGAGGGAAGAGCAGTGGATAGAGTCTACCTGGTCTTCAGTAAGGCCTTTTACATGGTCTCTCGTAAAAGTCTCGTAGCCCCTCAAGCTGTTTCTGTAGGGGCTGGATGAGCAGACAGTGGTGTGGAGTTTCAGTCCAGAGAGGTGGATTGAAAACTGGCTGAATGGCCTAGCCCTGAGGGTCGTGATTGGTGTGCAAAGTCTAGTTGGAGGCCAGTAACTAGAGATATACCTCAGAGGGGGCATACTCAGTCCAGTCCTGTTTAACATCTTTATTAGTGATCTGCACAACGGGACAGCAAGTTTGCTGATGACACTAACTAGGGAGGAATGGCTGATACATCATCCAGATGGGACCTTGACAGGCTGGAGAAATGGGCTGACAGGAACCTCGGGAATTTCAACAAGAAGTGCGAAGTCCCCCGTTTTGAAACAGAGGAGCAGAAGCTGTAGTCCTTCTTTTTCCACATAGTGATTAAACATCATTACAAAGTTGTAGCATTCATTCCCAGTCTAACTGAATCCAAGTATCCTCTTCCTATTGGTACCGATTCAAGCATCTTTTCCAAGTTTCTGATCTTTTAATGTTCCGCATTAAAAGATATTTGTTGTATGTCATCCTATGGAAGAGCTATGTGTTCCTTCGAAAGCCTGTTTGTTAGATGTCGTGGTTTGGGCTGCACTNATAACAAAGTTAGTTGACCTTGGTTGTTATAGCAATAAATATGAGCAAGAGCCTCTCTACATACCATTCCTTGGCATAAATTACAAATAATCAGGTCTTATCACTTTGATGACAAACAGTATCTCCACAATATGCTGTTAATTTTCAGAGAGTTCAGTTAGATAGAAGAGGCTTAGCTAAAAAGTAAAATTACTGAACCAAAAGTTGGTTCTATTTTACCTCAAACCAGGACAGTTAGGTCTCATTAATGAGCATTTCATAGAATTATAGAATCGTTTAGGTTGGAAAAGACCTTTAAGATCATCTAGTCCAACCATTGACCCTACTCTACCAGGTCTGCCACTAAACCACGTCTCCAAGCAGCACATCTACACGACTTTTAAACACCTCTAGGGATGGTGACTCAACCACCTCCCTGGGCAGCCTGTTCCAACGTTTGATAACTCTTTCAGTGGAAATTTTTTCCCTAATGTCCAGCCTAAACCTCCCCTGGCGCAACTTGAACCCGTTTCCTCTTGTCCTATCGCTAGTTACTTGGGAGAAGAGATCAGCTCCCAGCTCACTACAACCTCCTTTCAGGTAGTTGTAGAGAGCAATAAGGTCTCCCCTCAACCTTTATTTGGGCTGAGGATGGGTAGAGGGGGAATGAAGTTTTTGATGAAAGGTAGGTTTCCCAAAGCATTTACTTCACTGCAATGAATCCCATGTCACTTTTGTCTCTAAATTGCACCCTAACAGGGTGGCACACATAAGAAAGATATACAAATTTTATCCATCTTTGTTCATCTTAGCTCCATTTCCACTACTATGCAAAAATCTTTTGTGTTTTCCCTTCACCTTTAGTGCCCTTTCTCTTCTGATTTTAAAATGTAAACTTAAGGATCAAAGAGACTGCTCCCAGTCCAAGCACACAGGTTAGCATGCCTCTATGTTGTTCTGTGAAATCTTTTTTGTTCTGTTTGTGTAGTCAAATTTTCTTTGTCTCATTGACAGCAAAACTTTGATTTTTAAATAGCCTGATATAACTCAGTGGAAGCAATGTAGAGAAAAGTCTTTGCTCAATCCCATTTCATAGACTGCTAATTTGCTAGCACTGAAAATAAATTGCAGTCCTTCTAGTTTGTTACTTCTGTCATGAATCCTAGAGTTTAGAATGAATTTGTCTCTTGAAGCAACGAATGCTAGCTGTATTGGTTTGCTTTTTCTGTATTGTTGGAGCCAGGCTTTTTTTTTATGCCTGGATATTGATGTAATGGATTTTGAACATGGCTGTTCCCTATGAGTTCTTCATATCTTTCGTGCTTAGAACTTGATTATTTTTCAGAAGTATCTCATACTGAAAGACTCTTCCAAAAGTTTTTGACATAACTTGCACTATTTTCTTCTTGACTATGATTATTGTCATTGTATATAATGGCAAGAAACAAACATTTTTTGTATCATTTTGCTGGAAGTGAGTAGATATTTACATCATTAGTAAAGATTTAAATGTCGATAGCATATACAAATATCTGTATTAAGAATAATTGATTTCTGATATGTTTTTTTTGTTTCTTTTCTTTCTTCCAATAGAAAGCCATTTCATCTCCAACTGTATCACGCCTTACAGATACATCAAAATTCACGGGTTCTCACAAAGAGAGGTTTGATCCCAGTGGGAAAGGAAAAGGCAAAGCTGGCCGAGAAGACCTAGTGGATGCTTCAGGATATGTATCTGGCTATAAGCACGCAGGCACATACGATCATAAAGTACAAGGAAGCAAGTAAGGCTGAGAGTTTACAACATAGAGGGAGAAAGAGAGGAGGAAAGAGAATATATTTGTCAGAAGAATGTAGATGAATCCCACATGTTTTGGTTATTGTGAATGGTAAGGCTATGTTGTCAGGAAGTTGTTTTCAGGAACTGGAACTGATTTCAACATTTGCTGAGCTACTTGCAGCGCAACACCACTTCATTACATTCCTCATGCGTATATTGGCAAAAATAAATATATCAGTACAAAAAATACATCATTTTGTTGAGCTTTCAACAGCAAAAAAAAAAAAAGTCATGAGCAGTTATACAACACTTTGTCAATTCAAGCAAAAGATCTCAAACATTCCTAAATGTCCAGTTGCCCTGACGATGTCAAAGGGAACCTCTTTAACAGAGGGTCTTTCATAGCAGTCTTTCTGAAGAATATCCCATTATTTATGCAGTCTCATTTGACTACTGTTTTGGAGCGTTTTTAAAATGTCTTATATGGGACCTGGCACTTTCCTTAAAACATTCAACAATATACTATTGGGGAGTAAGTGGTTGTAATATACAAGGTGCTAGCCTGTAAATGTCATACACCACTCATGAAAAACCTATTTCTAGGACAATATAGGTTCTAAAGAATTTTATGTCAACAGAAAGAGGTGGAATATACCAGCTCTTACTTTCCTCCTGTCTATACTTTGTGCTTGTTACTGTGTGTACTGTAGCATGGTTCTGACTGGCTGGATTTGGATGGAGCTGTTGTACTAACCTGAGAGGTGAGGAACAAGGCATTACTATGAAAGTCTATTAAAGCTTTTTGCAGTCTGTTTTCAAGTTTACACTGCCTCACATTTGAAATGAAGGTGCATTAAGCTAATAATGCTTTACAATACTGATTATGACTAAACGCTGCCAATCATATTGCTATTAAGTGAATGTTATTATGCACATACATTGGCACGTATTCCCTTTAAGTTATAAAGTATGTAAGGAAAGTTTATGGCCCCTTGGAATAAGGACATTTACAATTAATATCCGTGTAATTAGGTGCAATTTGCCCACAAAAAATATACTATTATAACTGGGTTACATTTTATGTTAGATTTGTTTGAAGCCAAGGGATTTGATTCTCTGTTCAGTTTTGCTGCCTAAGTTGGGAGTAATAGTATTGATGGGAATGGCTTTCCACTGCTGTAGGAGGAGAAACAATTCCACAGGCTTAAGGTAGAGGTGGCTGAGTGTGACCTACCTGGGGCCCAGAATGCCAAAACAGCTTAATAGGAATAAAAATAACTAATTTTTTATATTGGTTAAAAAGAAGAGATTTTCCAGGTCCAGTTTTCTGCAAGAGCTGAACAAGTACCCTAACGTATTACTCTGCTTCTCTAAAATTTTGAAAGGTAAGATAAACAGCCCCTAGCAGTTCTGCGTTGCTTTCTTTCAAAAACAGCTCATGCACTGATTTTCATGTTTGACTCTGAATAAAGGTTAATAAATTTATTGCTCTCCCTCCACCCGTATCAGCATCCCACATAAAATTTAGTGAGCAGTGTGTGCTGTCATGTGCCAGGCAGGTCAACACTCTGTATTTGTCTAGCGTCCAGAAACAGAACACTAGTTTTCAGCCCTTAAACTGTTCATGTTTTATTTTTCTGACATTGAATGGTAGCCTTTCTTGTAACTTTGCCACCAATGACCCTTTGAGCCCATACATCAGCCTGAAACCAAAACAACAATAGCAAACAAAGGCAAGGACTTACTTGAGGACTTGGAGATTTTTTTTGTTTGTTTATAATTTATTTTGGGTTTTGTTTTGAAGAGGGCGGGAATTTTGCCAAAACTCAGCATATGTTCTTGTAAAGATTTAAATGGCTTTTTCCATGGTTGGCTCTGGTTACCTGGGAAGATTTTTTGATGTATGTAAGGATGCTCAGGATGAGAAGCATACAGCTTTGTAAAGCCTTTCCAAGAGTTACCCATTGTTCTTAAAGAAAAATTTCCAGGGAATGAAGGGTTATCCACTCCCCTGTCGTACTGGTGATCTGTCACACTCCGAGGCAGAAAATCACGTACTGTGATACCAACAATGGCTAAATTATTCCAGCACGGTAGTGAACTGTCTAAATGTAGAGAACCTTATTCTACGTCACTGGTGCCTGTGCACCTGAAGAAGGCTCCAGGATAGTCCTGTTCTTTATGAATAAAAAGGTTAAGCCTCTAACCCTTGATAAATCCTTCAGCTAAGTTACAGGCAAAACCAGTGGCCCTATTCTTCCCGTTGACTTTAAGACTTGACTCATAAGTCACTGGTAACTGAAAAGATCTGAGCCCAGCCCGAATGAAGGGTGAAGTCCAGTCTACTGCAGAGCCCTTTCAGCATGCTGTTGATTTGACTGTTTGTTGCTAGCTAGCTGCCTTGTCTGGCATATCAGGTGACACTTAACCTGAGGTGTACAAGTGACAGGCTTTCTCAAGTACCCAAATACTGAGTGTCAGTAATGCCAGACTGTTGCTACACAGGAGGAGTGATTGGTTAGGAAGGTTTTAAGGTATAATTAGGTTTTAAGTTGCTAGTTCACAGTGTGAGAGAGACCAGCACACTCATAAAATAGAAGGCATGCAAAGGAATCGAGAATGCAGACAGATGCGTGCTGACGCTGACTAGAAATTGAGCTACTCTCTTTGCTTAGAATAGGCTGATGAAACTAGCTGGGGTTCTGCCAGAGTTTACTTTGCATTACTTGTACAGTATAAAATCCCTGCAATGAACCAAACCACTTTGTATGGACCTGATGGAAAGTTCTTTGAAATACTTTTAGTGGCATAGTAAGCTTTGGATCAGGACCTGAGAAGATGCCTTAGGTAGCAGTATTTTATTTTGAGAAACACATTTCTTTGTTTCTTCTTCATTTCTACAGTTGAATAGTTTTAAAACTCAATCGAACAGATGCATGAAAAAGTCATTCTGATATGACAGTGACAAAGGGAAGTTGTGGCTGGAAAGATAGTACTTTGGAAAGACTTTTCCCTTTTACTACACTTGGTATGGAAGATAAGGGCTATGAATAAAAGCATCATATGCAGCTGTGTATTAGGGGTTCAGCCACCTACTTAAGATCTCACTTTTCCGTTAGTATCTGTAGGAAATTAAAAGCTTAAATACTAGCTTGAATGTTAGCCATAAATTCCAGGCCTGCTTGGGAATGAGGCAAAGTACATTTTCTTGTTCATCTGCCATTCCCTCAACTCTCAGGACAGCAAGTACAGCTGGTACCTCAGAGATGAGAGGAAGGGATAGCTCAGAAGGTGACCCATTTTCAACCCTTGAAGTGTTGTAAAGCATATGCTCTTCCTGTGCACCATACTCCAGACTGTAACTAAATGTCATGTCTGAAGTAAGGACATGGGTATGTAATAGGGTTTACACTCATCTCCTTTTTTGGGGCATCTCAACTCCTTCCATCTAACTTTCCAGTCTGATTTTCAGCATCTTATACTACGCAGCACTCTTCTATGTGACATCTTCTATAAAAAGCTGTTGTTCCTAATTGTCTTTGCTTTCATTACCGCTGAACATGCTACCAAAAGAAATGTGATCAGAAAGTTCAGGTAGCTTTTAGCAGTAACAGCCTTAACGAACAAACTCAAATTACACTGTTCGTTTAAAACTAAACCCTTAAATACTATGGCAGCACACAGTCTTACCTGTATCTCCACTGAGGCTTAACCTGACCATCAAAGGCTTTGCAAGATTGAGGACAAGAAATAAAAATCCTCACTGAGACAAAAGAATAGTCCTTACAAATAATTTTCTAAAGATAACCTAGTTTTTAAATAAAATATGCAGAAGTCAAAGGGATTTTCTTATTAGTGCTTGCTTACTAATTCCCTCTAGTTATTCCATGTGCTTTAGTTACTTGTAGAGAGTTTTGCAACAATCTTACCAATATGGAAATATCAGAAACAGAAATTATTGTCCTGCTTTTTGTGGCTATCAAAGCTATCACAATAGTGTTACCTACTGAGAAGCAGACATTAAAAAACATACATTGTTTCAACTGTCCTATGTGAATAGTTGTCATTAATTGTAATCAAATATTTGGAATCACAAGGGAAATGTTGAACATTGGACAATGGCCAAGATCTAGCCACTTTCTCTTTTTCTTAAACCTACAGTATCTCTTACCTCTTTTTCACTTTAGGGAAAGGAAAGGGAGATTTCAAAACTACTCACATGTCACAATTTGTGTTTTTCATCAGCATAGGGATTGTCCTTCAAAGATATTTTGGATTGAATTATATTTTCCATGTATTTTACTGACCTTATCTATATTTAAAATTCCTCTGACAACTTTTTTGGCATTATAGAAAGCTTTGTTCATGAATTAGCATTTCAGTCTCCCATACTTTCCTTCTGTTGGCTCAATTAATATTTTTTATGGTAGCTGGAATTAGCCAGAATTAAAAGGCAGATGAGCGCTATGGGTTTGGCTTGCTAGCGATAGTTATCCCAGCCATCTGTAACCATCTGTAGAGAAAATCCTCATGTATCTTTCTCCAAAACCAAAACCTTAAAGTTGTAATTGATAGGGTTTTTTCCTTAAGGCTTGTCATAGTTATAAAATAAATTTTAATTCTTTGTGCCTGCATGTATGATATTCAAAACATAACCCTGCCGTTCAGTGATGCATGTATTCTGGGAGCATGTGCCGGTCATCTCTGTTTGCCATGGCCAAGAAACAAACCTTTTACCTTCATGATTGAGCAAATGTAATGTGTTGCACTAGTACATGTCCTCTTAACTGCCTGTTAGCCTTGTGTGTGTGCCAGAAGAACTACACCTTTGTGTACATTGTAGTGTGAATATTATGTTCTTGGCTTGTCTATTAGTTGGTAATAAGTAATGTAATACACAAGACTTGTACAGGTTTGTGTGTGCGTATACATACTCTTTGGATCCAGCTAAGTAATTAAACCATATAAATCTCAATCCAAACCTTAAATCTTATTAAGGCCAAACTCTAGTCCTGCAGGCAATGCTGTTCAGCTTGGCCAGTTGGTGACACAGCCATTCTCCCTCCATAGCACGAAGGTAAAGATCTAAGGAGGCTTTTATGTTTTTACATGTCTATCCTGTTCCTGTTTCTGGGGGAAATCACTCTTCGGTGATTCTAATATAGACTTGGTGGGACAAGAAGAGTTTCTCCGTAGTGAGGAAGTAAGAGAGAGAGAGAGTCAGGATGAAAGCAAGATTTCCTCTGAGTGCTCCCAAGAGACCATTTAAAATCAGGCCCTGCATGGACCCTGTATTTTCCTTTGCCTCAACTTTGTGAAGCAAGTTGACCCTCACTATGTATACATGCAGTTGTTCACCAGCAGTTAGTAAGTACAAAGTCATGGTATATTGAGGTGGAAACAGGAAACAGGACTGTCATAAAATGCCTATGGACTTGGGTCTTGCATAGACCTTTATAAAATTAAATACCTGAAGCATAATGACAGATCTCAAACGTGTGTGAAATTCTCACAGTCTGGAGTTCCTCAACTTGATACATGTGCGCCTCTTGTATTTGGAGTGTTTGCCCATAAAATAGCATTTAGACAGTTACTCATTTTGTGCACACAAGTGCCCATTTGGCTTACCTAATATAAGCTGGAAATGATGGACTGGGATGTTCTTTTTAAGTTGTCAGAATCCTAAAACGAGTGAGAGACCTTTAGTTGCATTCATGCTTGCTCATTAATCTCAAAAACAATGCCTTGAAAGATGTCCCACCTAAGAATGGTGCTTCAGGAAGCTAAAGAATATTGCAGATAGAACCTCTGCGTCTTAATTGTCCAAGTAATTTGTTTTTGCAGGGAGAAATAACTGTAATATATTTGGTATTTTTTCATGTCTTTCAGTATATTACCTTGGGACATATATGTTCACTACTTTGGGACATATATATACATGAGTGGAAAGACTACAGAAGAGGCTTTTTTTTTGCACACTTTTCAGAACAGATCACAAACATGAATAAAGTTACATTGAAGTTAATTAAAAATATAGCCCTAAAAATACATATTTCATCCATTTTTACATTTTGTTATGGGTGGTCAACAAAATAAGAAAAAAGATGGCAATCTGTATCCCCACAATGCTGAATTATTTTAAGCTCCAGTTTACATCAGATGAGTTTCTATATGCTTGCATTTGCTCAAATGCTCTTTTTAAACAACGTAATCAAATAATGTGAAGTAACGTATCCTGGGCTCTGTCAAGTAGGATTCTAGTAATGCAACTGAAATGCTGTGTGTCTGTAATATTAATGCTAAATACATATTAGCTCTTTACAAAGGCTTTGTGTAAGGTCAGTTAATCTACAAACTCTGATGTCCTACATAAAATCCCTTTGGCAAACTACTTTTGTTAGCACTGTAGTGTATGAAATGGCAAGGTCATAGACAAAACAAGTTATAGGATGCAACAAAAGTGTGTTTGTGTTTATCTTTGTGTTGGGTTCAGAATATATCAGCTTTGGCAAACTATTGCAACAGGGAAAATGTTTTGTATAATGCTTATAATACAAAGTAATTTGTCTTTACGTTCTGTAAAGCAGAGAAATGGTCAATGTTGGATAAGTATATTGAAGTTTATTCTTAGCAAGGTTTTGTTTCCCATATTTAAATATTACAGGAGAAATATATATTTATACAGAAGTATCATTTTTGAATGTTTGAGGTTGGTTTTCTTCAGTCATGAACCATTTATTTATCCACATTATGCTTTATTCCTTTGCTAGCTTATTTATCTGTCCATGCTGTTCCAACATTGATTTCTAATTTGGTTTAGATGTTTTGGTTCTTTATTTGCACAAATCTGGGTGTGCACGTTGTCAGGACCTGATCATAAAGTGTAGAGGCAAAACTGTTTTGTCTTTGATTATCTAGAGCACTAATAAAAATTTAATCGTTAAATAGTTGTGATACAGAGATAGGTCTTGACATAGTCTTCCTTGGAGCACTGTACAGCATGATAAAACCCTTCAATGAATCTTACTATTTCTTGTTCTTATTTTCATTTGTCTTTCGTCTTGGTCCAGAAAACCAGGAAGCTGCTGTGTGCTAATAATTAATTACCTGCAATATTTATAATTGCAGGCATTGCAAACTTTAACATTCAGCTGTACTAGCCTACTGTGTTCACTGTGAAATTTTCAACATGGTAAAAATTTTACATGATCATTTAACCTTACAAGTTTTTACTTTTTTTCTCACTAATTTAACACTGAACCTTTTTTTCGTTATTGCAAATGCACAACTTGAGCATAGCATTTCTTAACTATAATAGATAAACATATCCTAAGCAAAGATTTTTAACCACTTGATGAAGGGGGCCAGGCACCATCTAGTGCAAAGCACACTTGGCAAAATCTTATCCCCACCGCATTCAGTGCCAAAATTCTAACTGGTGTTAGCAAAAATGAAACCACCATTACCAAGGGGTTAATATGCTTAGTAACCATGTCAAGAGGTTATGGTGGAGCACAACAGTGATTCTCTACTTCCATACCTTGGTTTCTGTTAATGTAAAACTACTACTATTCAATCTTTAAAATAAGTAAAAGAAACTTGAAGGGGGATCATATACTACTAGTTTGTACTAGGTTTATTCAGGAAAAGGAAACAAATTTTTATATATATATATATATATGCAATATATTTTTACACTGTTTATTAATGCTAGAAAGTATTAAATGTATCACTTTATCAGTGTGAATGTTAAAGTAATGACAATGTTATGGATGTTTTAAACCCCTTAAAGTTGTCTTATTAAATTCTAAACCCACACTAACAATGGAAAAGCTACTTTGTCTACAACATTATTGTTGATGTTTTAGGGAAAAAGTTCAAGTACAGCAGTTGTTTGATTAGCACTGTAAAAGCTTGGCTTGAAAAGTTGTAGTGAAATCCATATTGTAAACACCATTTTTTAAAGCATAGCTTCTCATAAAGTATGTTTCTGCTGTTGACTGACTGTATAAAATTGTATCTTTAGTTGGTAAAGTGATCAATAAATGTGTTACTACATCAGTTCCTGGATTTCTTGAAGTAAATGCTATTTGCTGATAAACTTTGTTACCAACAGTTATTTTACCATTTAGATGTTAAGCAAATTGCTAATGAATGTATAAATTACATCAAAATACTCTCTGAACAACCAGCTCTCTTGTTCTCAGCAGAATCTACTTCTTCTTTACCATTTATTTTCCTGGTTTTAATAACGAGTAAAGCTGACCATTAACATTTTGTGAACTCTAGTATGATCCTTGAATAGCTGTGATGATAGTGATTCACCAAATGAGATCTATCAGGGATGAAACAATTTCTTCTTAACTAGCTACTTACCATAGATTCATCCTTAGTCTCAAAAGCCCGAGTAACTTCTCTCACCTTCTCTGAGTGCTGTTGAAAATGTTTTACTTGCAAGGAAAGTCATTTGCTACACAGAGCATTGTTTTAAGGGACATTACATTCAAAAGCAAATATGGACCTTTTATTCATAAATAACAATATTCTTCAGTTTCCCAGTAGCAATAATACCATGATTATTCAAGAAACAGAAGACTGAAATTATTTAATTAAATGCAGAACATCATAATAACATAATGAATAATGTGACAATAACCCAGACGCAGTGCTGCTCTAGAAATGTAGAGGTATTGGATGAGCAACTACAAGGAACCATAACTAAACAGCTACGCTGTCTCTTCTCCAGTTGCTTTTGAACTGGAAGTAGTGGTCTCTGTACTTACACACTAGACAACCTTCTTTAGAAATGCCTTTTAAGTGAAATGTAATACAGTGTCCTGAGACAGCTTTTCTTCCTGCATAGAGACCATATATTGTTTGTAGTGTGACTGCCAGATAAAGCTCTTTTTATCTCTGAGTACATGTCGTTACTGAAACTGTAAAAAAGCTAATGAAGCAGAACCTTTAGGGAGTACTAAAGAAAAAATTGAGATTTTTTTCCATTCAAAGAGCCCTAAAGGAAGGGGAGGTAGTACTCTTTTGCCCTATGAGAATATAAGACAGTAAGATCTGTATTTTCAAAAGTTAAGGATTTTTTATTGTTTTCCTGTAGAGCCTTTAGAAATGCCCATTGAACCCTACACCACACTTATGCATCATGACTTTAAAATAAAAAATAAAAAAAAATCTGCCAGGATGTGTTTTGTTTACTCCAGGAATACAATTATTTGGGCTAGCTTTTCTCTATGTGTAGCTACTGTTGCAATAACTACACACAGATTGTACTTGTAGAGGTAGTCCTATTGCGATGGGACTGACAGTGCCACCTAACCCTTGCAGGCTTTCTGTTCCAAGCTTTCAGAACTGACCACTCACATCAGCATCAGGTAGGTCTCCTACTCTCATGTCCAAACACCAGAGGCAGGCTGATCTCTCCCTGTTCTACTGGGTGTTCTACCACAGCCAGGACTGCATGGACAAAGGCAAAAAAAAAAAAGCTTCCTCTGCCAAATCTGAGTCTTCAGGGGACTCATAAAACCTGGTCTTCTAGTTAGCCTTTTTTCATTTCCTCATCTTCCTATTTAACTCATGGTATTGCTTTACTAATAATGTAAACTAACCCAGGCTCATTGAAATTTACTGCTCTGGTTCACATTCCAACCAGAAGTTCATTCCACGTTTACGTAACTTATTTCCAAAACTTTGAACTCAAGAGATTGTATCAGCCATCCATGGGTCACGTAAGGGCTCAAGGGCTGCAGGGCTTTTCAGGAATGAATGCAGGAATATAAGGAGTGGCAGGGAGAGTAGGAAAAAATAGCCAACTGGGGCTATAGATCTTGCTTCCAGCTAGCACAAGAATGCCTTCCCTCTTCAAGGCAGGTAAACTAGTCAACTGGAGCATCAGTTTTACACCCTCACTGGAATTATAACAAAAAACTCTTTCCATCTGTTATATCATTACTGTGGCAACAAGACAATTTTTTCTGTAACAATCCCTGATACTAGGTGATACTACAGAAAAAAAAATACAGGTTTTAATCCCATTTTTACTTGAGTTCTGTGAACACCAATACCAGGAGAATTTTGTATGTGGAACAGAAATTGGCTAGCATGGAGTATTTTTTCTGAGTCAGCCAGTTAAATAGCTTCTGTACCTGGGATCATCTATTTAAGTGCTTTTATAGTACTGGGTAAGACTACACTCTTCATCCAAGGCAGTTTTGTTTGTACCCAAGAAAGAATTCCAATTGAGGAACTGAGGGTTTAACTGAGGGTCACGCAGAAAAATAAGAATTTGCCATTACTGCCATTATTAAATGACTACCAAAAAAAAAAAAAAAAAAAAAAAAAAAGCAGGGGCAGGGAATTCTACAGAGTGTGGTGGAACATGAATAAACTCCAGATATCTAGACTGACATTTATTTTTAAACAAAAGATGGTTTGACCAATGAGTCCCTTATTAAGAAGATGCTATGTATTCCACCTGAAAGCTAATTCGGCATAGTGCCTTTACTAGAGCTTGTGGGTCTCTTGAATTCATCCATTCAAGACAAAATACATGCAGTATATTATGCTGATGTATTTGTTTGGGATCATTTGAAAGCAGCTTCGTGGTTATAGTATTTCTATAGTTCCACACAGAGCTGTCAGTGAAATTTCATACATTACTCTTGGCTTTTATTATTACGATTTTTTTAAACAGAAGATAAAAAAATAGACCATCTACTTGGCATTTAAATACAATTTCTCAATTTAAAAATGAACTGTTAAACTTCAGCTACTACAGTTATTTTTAAACAAGGAGGATTTAGGAAATAATTCAGCACCAAATCTGTTTGAACTGGTACTTTTACTGTTGTATCAGTAATTTAGCTAAGCTTCCTAAGTTCACTGGCTCGAGATGGATTCATGCCCTTAACCATTCCTCCACTCCTGAAGACAAACTGGATCACATTTTTTTCTGCTGATAATAGGGTTGGGCAGGTAAGGGAACTGAAGCAACTTCAGTAAAGCCATTCTTCATTATCTGAAGTAACCTGTGCACTCTGCCTTTTAATTTAGTTTACTCATCCTGTTAATTTTGTTTCCTTCTCTCTCTGCTTTATTTTTCTCAGACTAAGAAAGTTGAGGAAGGAAAAAAAGTGAGAAGAGCACTAAAAAAATATAAGCAATGTTCTGGTCAACATTTTACAAATACTTCTATTTTACCCACATTTTATTGCCCGTTCTTTGTCTGTTGTAACATGGCCTCAACTTGGGTTTGAAACATACAAAATATTAGTATAGAAGATTCACTTAAATCAGCACTAAAATGGATTACCTATTGGACAGCACTTGAATACTAAAAACAACCAAGTGCAGGCAGGATTGTTCTGGTAGCTGTAATTAAGAGTTACTTAAGTTGGTATTTGAAGAGAGAGCTGTTAGCTACAGTGAGAGTAAACTGAGAAAGAAAATCTTTTTCATTCACCATTTAGAATGGCTAAAGCAGCAGGGTCAGTACTACCAGGAAAAAGAAGGGCAGTTTCCAAGGTTTCAAATTAAGTAATGATCGGATTTCATACTGTCTATGACTGTACTCAGTCGTTGTCCAGCAACTCTGTCATTTGTTCTGTGATTAAAAAGCTCGTCCCCACAACTACAAAGGAGCACAAAGGCATGATGGCAGCTGGGGTAACCCAAATAACCCAGTCAGACAGTGGGGGGCCCTGTCACAGCCCTTCCTGGGGCTGTCGCAGAAGAGCCACCAGCCTCACTGTTCTAGTTCTGGTCTTTAAATTTGTTTATGTCCAGCTCACTTAAGTAAGTCAGTCCCTAACACAACATTTCTCTCTCCCTGTAGCATCTCCCCTAAACTCCTGTAGAGCCAGGGGCAGGGCTGGAAAGCAAGCAGCCCTTGCTGGGAATGAGTGGAACAAAAGCAGCGCTGTGTACCTTAGTGTACAGCAGGTGTGAAACACATTGAGATGAGTCGGTGGCTCTCCAGAGCACCTTACAGATCAAGGCAGGTTACTACCTACAGGCCTATGCAGACATGAGCATTTAGGGATAGTACAACATTATGGGATATATATGGAAGGAACCAAAGGCAGGGATGTAGGTGGTCTGGGGAGGAACAAGCACAGCAGAACAGGGGGATAAGGGGCTGGTTGCTGGTCTGTACAGTTGTTTGGTGATGCCCTGGACCTTATAAGTGCCAGCTGGCCTGTCTTATTAAATTTCATTTCTAACTATTTTCTTGGGTAAGGGGATTCTCTGTACCTACGTGCATATGGAGGTCTAATTGCCAGCAACTGGAGTCAGACCATGGGTCACAATAGCCAATGGTACCTGTGGTGCCAGCAACTAAGAGTGAGTGAGGCTTTATGTGCCAGCAACTAGAGTGGGACCATGGGTAATAGGAACCTGTGTGCCTGTGGTGCCAGCAACCGGATCAAGTGAGGGGATGTATACCACCGCTAGCAAATATCAGGCTGAACCTAGTCAGCAAGTAGGTAAAGGGGCTTTAGCATCAGTTACCAAAGCAGCCATAAGACTGGGCTAGATACGTTTATGTCTCTGAGACAACTGGAAGAGCATACTAGAGGGACCAAGCAGTCCAGGCCAACTACTGGGGAGACCACAAGGTCTGAAGGTGTGTGTCTCTATGCTGGAGGCAACTGGAGATGACAGAATCCAGGGGCCAGTTACTGAGCTGGCTACATATCTAAGCCCAGTTACTCAAGGGATCCACAGTATGTGCTGGTATGCACAAGGGTGGGATGGGGGGAGGACTGTACCAGCAGCTGAAGTGTAGCTGGGGTCCTCATAGGCTTGGATGTCCAGGTGCCAGGAGCAGGGGAAAAGAGGGATCCAGGCGCTACCTGTTGGATAGCCTGTCTTGAGGGTACCATATTGAACATACGCATTTTTTTCTACTAACAGCCCTTCATCCTGATTAGCCAGAGACAGGCTGTTGGTATTGGGTTTAGTTCTGTTGGAGGTGCTGGCTTTGTTTTTGTAAGTGTTTCTGGCTGTATTGATCAACACTACCCTCATGAAACAACTTTGTCTTCTTTGCAATGTTACTAACATCTGTTGTTGCTCATATTGTTATGAAAAAGTTGATTCATTGTGTTTCTTAACTGATAATAGCTCCAGTTAAAGTCTTGTGGCATGTGCATGTCTGCTAATTCTTGGTAGAAATTAAAGTTCTGTAAATTAAAAAAAAAAAAAAAAATCAGGTAACCAATTTTGTTCATTTCCCCAGCTAAATTAAATTATTTTTTTAAAGTTTCCTTTCAGTAGTATTTTGGTGGTTTTAGTCTATTTTAATACTACTATTTTGAACTTTTACTTCAAAGCAAACTTTTAAAAGGAACATTTCTTATAAATTATTTAGTGGAAAAAATTCTTGTAGTCATACATTGATATCTATCCAATGAGAGTAGGTTCCATGTGTTGAGATCACTGGACCAGATACAGTTTAAAATATACAAATAGAAATTATATATTATATTTAAATATATCTTTATAATTATATATAATATATATCAATAAATATCTATATAAATATAAAAATCTGGTATAAAACGTTTCCCCTTATTTGAAATTCTGGCTCTGCTCCAAGGCACTGTCACCAGCATGAAGTGATATTCTGTGTTGATTTTGAGATCCTATTTTAGCTAATTGCCATGACACAGGCATCCTGAAGGATGTAATCTTCTTTTACTAAAGTATATCTTAAAGCAGCACCACATCATTTCATCCCATGTACACTCTATGCTCGTTATTGCCTTCTCATCAACCTCATAAACAGCACTTGACAATGGCTTTCGTGCCGAGGTATGTCTCATTCTGCTCTTTTCAGTTTCCTGTCTATCTTCTCTCGGGCCATAGCTTGATCTCATTTAAACATTACTGAGATGATTTTAGACCAAGTGGTATTTCTAATTCTTTTTAGAAGTAAAATGAGATGTCGTTTAAAATTTCATTTCAGCCCAAATTTTTACTCCTCTGCAGGTCCACTAGAAGGCAGACGATATAACAACCCTTATTTTAATTACTGGATAAGTAGCTATTTTTCCCAGGTATTTTACATAAACTAGAGCACCATAAATTATAAATTAACAGAAAAGCAGACAAGCTCCTAAAACAAACAGGCCCAACCTCATCTCTTTCAAAATACAGCTAGGTTAACATGATCTCAAACAACAGAGAGTTCACCTTAAGCCTGCCTAGCAAATGAGATGTAACCAACAGTATATCCGCTTCTCCCTACCCTCCCCACCTCCCTCTTCCCGCTAAACTGGCTTAAACTATCACTACTTTTATAAATAGCTGGTTCATCGGACAAATTTCCTGGTTCATGAAAAAGAAATTGAGTCTTAATCACAGATGCAAAGGTATATTACCAGTTTGCTGGCATTCATGTACACCTGGCTCCACCTAAAAGGTAGCAAGTTACTACAGCAAAAACAAAAACACCCAAAAAACCAGCATTTAACAGATTACTTTGGTCAAACACTCAGTGAAAAATTCTATACTAGAAGGAAATGTTTACTTTACATATATATTTTACTAGCAACATAACGTGAAAGCTTATTTGCACTCACAAATTAAAAAACAAACAAACAAACAAAACCAAAACTAAACAAAAACACGACCTCACATCACCTCCCATCATCCCCTTCCCCCGCCAAACCCCACATCATGGTGTTACCACCATAACTTCCTATGGGAAAACTTAAATCCCAAAAGGATAGTTTTTAGGATATTAACTTTTCAGCTGGTCTGACCAAACCCAGTGGCATATATGTAGTTCCCAATCCCATCTACAGGTATTTTGTTGCCTTCAACACTGTAGATTACTACAACATTATTCAGGAACATAAGAACCAAAAAGCCAAAGCTGAATTGACTAGTAGCCCAAAGAACGATGTTATCTTACATTACCTGATCCCCTTGTGGTGTGTAGGCCTGGAGAACTAATGGATTAGGTTTAGTTCTCAAAAGAGTCCTCCTTTATTATACTTATGATCTAGATCTGGTCCCAGAAGATGAATATTTCCTCTGGTATTTCTACATTTACATTTGGAATGTAAAGAGCTTCTGTTTTCATGTGACAGCCTGAACTCTTCTGTGTTGCTAAAGTAAGTCATATGCTTTTGCTTCTTTTTTCTTCTTTAANCTGCTAATTCTTGGTAGAAATTAAAATTCTGTAAATTAAAAAAAAAAAAAAAATCAGGTAACCAATTTTGTTCATTTCCCCAGCTAAATTAAATTATTTTTTTAAAGTTTCCTTTCAGTAGTATTTTGGTGGTTTTAGTCTATTTTAATACTACTATTTTGAACTTTTACTTCAAAGCAAACTTTTAAAAGGAACATTTCTTATAAATTATTTAGTGGAAAAAATTCTTGTAGTCATACATTGATATCTATCCAATGAGAGTAGGTTCCATGTGTTGAGATCACTGGACCAGATACAGTTTAAAATATACAAATAGAAATTATATATTATATTTAAATATATCTTTATAATTATATATAATATATATCAATAAATATCTATATAAATANAAGGCAGACGATATAACAACCCTTATTTTAATTACTGGATAAGTAGCTATTTTTCCCAGGTATTTTACATAAACTAGAGCACCATAAATTATAAATTAACAGAAAAGCAGACAAGCTCCTAAAACAAACAGGCCCAACCTCATCTCTTTCAAAATACAGCTAGGTTAACATGATCTCAAACAACAGAGAGTTCACCTTAAGCCTGCCTAGCAAATGAGATGTAACCAACAGTATATCCGCTTCTCCCTACCCTCCCCACCTCCCTCTTCCCGCTAAACTGGCTTAAACTATCACTACTTTTATAAATAGCTGGTTCATCGGACAAATTTCCTGGTTCATGAAAAAGAAATTGAGTCTTAATCACAGATGCAAAGGTATATTACCAGTTTGCTGGCATTCATGTACACCTGGCTCCACCTAAAAGGTAGCAAGTTACTACAGCAAAAACAAAAACACCCAAAAAACCAGCATTTAACAGATTACTTTGGTCAAACACTCAGTGAAAAATTCTATACTAGAAGGAAATGTTTACTTTACATATATATTTTACTAGCAACATAACGTGAAAGCTTATTTGCACTCACAAATTAAAAAACAAACAAACAAACAAAACCAAAACTAAACAAAAACACGACCTCACATCACCTCCCATCATCCCCTTCCCCCGCCAAACCCCACATCATGGTGTTACCACCATAACTTCCTATGGGAAAACTTAAATCCCAAAAGGATAGTTTTTAGGATATTAACTTTTCAGCTGGTCTGACCAAACCCAGTGGCATATATGTAGTTCCCAATCCCATCTACAGGTATTTTGTTGCCTTCAACACTGTAGATTACTACAACATTATTCAGGAACATAAGAACCAAAAAGCCAAAGCTGAATTGACTAGTAGCCCAAAGAACGATGTTATCTTACATTACCTGATCCCCTTGTGGTGTGTAGGCCTGGAGAACTAATGGATTAGGTTTAGTTCTCAAAAGAGTCCTCCTTTATTATACTTATGATCTAGATCTGGTCCCAGAAGATGAATATTTCCTCTGGTATTTCTACATTTACATTTGGAATGTAAAGAGCTTCTGTTTTCATGTGACAGCCTGAACTCTTCTGTGTTGCTAAAGTAAGTCATATGCTTTTGCTTCTTTTTTCTTCTTTAACCACCACTTGTTTACTTTCTTGGAAGGCAGCCTAAAATCTTGCCTTTGATGGCTACGGTGTCTGCAATTGCATTTGCCCTCAGTTTCACGCACACTCAGATCTTTTTATTACAAGTATGGTAGCTCCACAAATTTCCTTTAGTGTTGGCTTATTACAGAGCTTAATATATTTCAGATTTAATTCACTAAGACATGATTGCATCCAAATCTCATGAAATGAAGCTCTACGTAGTAACTACTATGGTTGCACTAGCCTGAAGAGTATACAAAGAATTATTAGTCCCTGCAGAAAATCTAGATCTCTTTCTCCCTCCTTAATGGAGATATGAAGGGGAAGAGCACATGTTAGAAAAGAAGCATCTGGTTTCAGACACGCATCTGAAAAGTAACCTTTTCCTTCATTACAGTATTTTGAACAAGAGTTTCATCTTGGAAGTCATAATCCAGAGCCTTCAGGATAGGCTAATAAAGGAGTAAATGTACAACAGGTTTTGACATTTTGAAGAATTCTACCTAATACTATTGCATGAAGGGCATTGTTCTGTCTTTTCAGAAAGGTCAGCGGTTGTCATCCTGGATGTCTATGTTTCCTCCTTCACTTCCCTTCTGTTCTTAGTTCATGGGGCAATCAGAAGTAGGAAGTCTTTAAGGGCCTCTTCATTCTCTTCTACAACTAGAAAGAAAATGCAAAGTACACAGGTGGGCCTAGATCTTTATTTAGGACCAGGTTTCACTGAGAATTTTGTACTCATTTTATTGTTATTTACCTTAGAAACTGGGATGAGATCTAAAGGGTGGTTTTCCGCTATTTGCATAATGGATTGTACAGAGAAGTTCAGGGAGCTATCCAAGTTACTGCCAAGAATCTTTGTAATGCAGGTAATATCCCCTCTGTTGGATTTCATGGCCAGCAGCAGAATTACTGTTCTTTTAGAGATGTATTAAGTACTGGACATACTAAACTGTGCAGTCTCTTTTCTGACACAGCAGAGATGGTTAGGCCATATGGATTAGCGACACAGCTGCCTGCATAATCTTTTGCTATTTGTCTTGCTCCTCCCTACAAAGGGAGTATTGAAGAAACAGCAAAGGAGCTTGAACTTTGGACATAAATTAGCCTCAGATCTGCAGCGTACTTACGAGAATGCTAGACCCTTCTAAATCCTAGATGAGCATCACAGATCTCAGTAGGTATCTATCAAAGCTCATAGCCATCTTATACCAGCCTTGCCATTAGAAGTTGAACAAAGTGTTGTTACTCCTGCAGGAGATGCTGACTACAAGCCTTTACAGTAAAGATAAACCTGGGGTTCCTTCCAGTTTCACAAGTGGCTACAGAAGAGTATGAGCACAGGGTAACAGCCTTTAAGAGGCAAGATAGAAAATGATGTTGGTGTTGTCAGATAATAACTAGTATTTTGCAGTATCAAGTACTGCACAGATGCAGAAGGCCTGTATGGCTTTGTACGAGGTTCCTGTCCTAGAACGACAGTTTTGAGAGGCAGATTCCTGTAGCATTTGGAGAAGCTAAGTGTTGAAAGAGGCCTAATGCTTGGATGGGTTAACTGGCTTAGGGTTTGGGTTTTTTTAACCCAGAAGCTGAGAGGCAAGTATTGACCTCACTTAAAGTAGATTCCGTGTAATTACCATCGATGAGAGAGAAGGCTAGATGCATTCTCTGGAGATTTGCTAAAGCCTCATTCAAAGCTCTTACAATGTAAAGCTGTGATCTTTGTTGACTTCAATGGGCCATTCATTCAATCATCACATTGTGGCTCCTGGTGAGACTGAGGCAGAAGCCAAAAGCTAAATGCTATATTCCTATTGTACTTGACTCCTATTGTGCTTTACTCTTAGATCGGTAAATATAATGTACTTAGAGAAAGTTGAGATTAGTTTGAATGGAGTAAATAAGGGGTAGGAGGACAAGAACCAAAACAAAAAAAGGCAAATGAAGTTCAACAAGGCCAAGTGCAAGGTCCTGCACGTGGGTTGGGGCAATCGCATGCACAAATACAGGCTGGGCAGTGAATGGATCAAGAGCAGCCCTGAGGAGAGGGACCTGGGGGTGTTGGTGGATGAGTAGCTCAACATGAGCCAGCAATGTTCACTTGCAGCCCAGAAGGCCAACCGTATCCTGGGCTGCATCAAAAGAAGCGTGGCCAGCAGGTCAAGGGAGGTGATTCTGCCCCTCTACTCTGCTCTCGTGAGACCCCACCTGGAATACTGTGTCCAGCTCTGGAGCCCCCAACATAAGAAGGACATGGAGCTATTGGAGCGGGTCCAGATAAAGGCCACAAAGATGATCAGAGGGTTAGGGCACCTCTGCTATGAAGACAGGCTGAGAGAGTTGGGGTTGTTCAGCCTGGAGAAGAGAAGGCTCCAGGGAGACCTTATAGCAGCCTTCCAGTATCTGAAAGGGGCCTAAGGAAAGCTGGAGAGGGACATTTTACAAGGATATGTAGTGATAGGATGAGGGGTAATGGCTTCAAGCTGGAAGAGGGTAGATTTAGAATAGACAGTAGGATATAGGTGGTGAGGCACTGGAACAGGTTGCCCAGGGAAGTTGTGGAGGCCCTGAAACAAAGTTAGTACCAAGCCCACACCTTTTGATGCTCCTCACAGGAGAAGGCTCGATCGGGACGGTTTTCCAAGATAAATAATAACAACTAGTTTGTTATTAAGCAGGCATTCTTTAATACAGCGCTGGGCAGCACTGGGGATTGCTCCGCCACGAGTGCTCCAACAGGTTAAGCAAAGCACATCAGTTTATATACAGAAAAACCATACATATTCATCAGATTTCTTGGAAGGGCAGTCTTTCCTAAAAATTTATTTACATAGTCCAAGCATGTGCAGTAGAATTAGGGTTAGGGTCTTTTCACCCCCCAGTGGCCGTTCATAGTCTTCCTCATGCTGTCCACCAGTTGAACTTCGGGATTCCTTTGTCCATATATAGTCATTGAATTAGCTCATCAGTCCTTTGGCTCTGGAATGTTACAAGGGGGTCAGTTTAAATTAGTTCTTTGGCACTTATCTGGTCACAATTGTCCTGAGTTCCCATTATCAGTAACTTACACAGGAAGCCTAACGAGCTAGTTCAAAGCCTGTTTAATCTTGTCAGGTACATGTTTCAAAATGTCTTATTATCAACTCTACCAAAACTACGCAAGTGAAGCTGAGAAAGATGCAAGTACAGCTTTTGTGTATCACAGTAAGGCCTTAGTCAAGAATTGTCGGGGATTTAACCCTTTGAGCCCCATCCCTGGAATTGTTCAAGACCAGGTTGGATGAGGCTTAGTGGGAGATGTCCTTGCCCATGGCAGGGGGGTTGGATCTAGATGTTCTGTAAGGTCCCTTCCAAACTAAACCATTCTATGAAAGTAGTGGAAACTTCAGAGAAAAGTGGAGCAGAATAAGGCGGTCAGAGTGAAGTTAGAGCAGGCACACAAGAAGCAGTCTTAGGACTATTCACTTAATAGAAAGACCATCTGTACATGCCTGAGGTTAACCTTTTGATGGAATAAAGTGAGATGTTTCAGTAAGAACTTACAAACTTGTCACCAAGTGTCTGTTACTGGTTTCAATCAGCATAAAGTTGCTGAAAGGCTAGAAAGCTTAAGAGGCTTAAGAGTTGTCTGCAACATACAAAACATGCTTTTTTCTGAAAAGACAGAACTCCTGCAACACAAGAATTGGCTAATTTGCAGCTACTGCTGAATGCATCAGTGAAAATGGAAATGTGCAAACAAGTACATAGTTAAAGGGTTTGTTTTTTTAAAATCACAAGGACAGATGTGCTGGCACCTGGGAGAATGGTATTCACTTTTTCAAAGGAGCTACTCAGTCCTGTGAGAGCTGTTAAAAAAACGTCAGTGGAAGCTTTCCATACACAAACTACCAGGTTATCACTACCTTTTATGTAGGTAATCAGAGTACTTAAAAGATTTTGCTTTGATTAAACAAGCTTTCTTTTAAAATCGGAAAAGCTGAGTATTTTGGAGTACAGCCATACTCCTTCACAACTTCAACAAGCCAGTCGGCAACATCAGACACCTCCTCTCTGCATGTTGCTTGGCAGCCCACCTGCTCCGCCTGCCTGGCCTCCATCCCTGCTGCAGGACCCAGCCTCCACGCGCAGCGGCAGCCCTAATACCCTCAGCTGCTACTTCTAAACAAAAATAGGGGGAGGGCAGCAGGAGGGGGAGAGGTTTATGCACATCCTCTACTGCACGATGTATTTCTACTGTATTTCTACAATACTGCCCCTCTAACCACTGCTTTCAAAATATATGCATCAGTCTGGCTCATTCACACCTCAAAAAGGACCTAAATTTCATGTTGTTGACAGGCACCTGATTAGCTATACTGTTGCAGCACACAGCCCAATTTCAGTTGGCCTGTTGACCATCACCAGATGGGTAAAAAGGGAGACTCTATTTTCAGCAGAAATATAAAATGCAGCAAGAATTCGTGCTTGTTTGTTCTGTAAAACACTAGATGTACAATCTCCTTGACAGAAGTCTCTCTTAGTGATACCCTCCAAGTATCATTTCACATGAGAAGTACCTACCTTCCATGGAAAAATTCTATTTCTTTAGATTTGATTTATTCCAGAACTACAGGAATTACACTTGGCCTTAAAACACTGACACTACACAGGTTTAAAACTAGAAACCACGCTACAGTAAACAAGGCTGTTGTCTCCTCTGACTGTTATGGCTTATTTTATTCCAGGCTTCTGGCCTAAAGCAGAGGCCATGAAGCAGAACAGGAAGTTTCTGCTCCCCTGTCCCATCTTGTTATGTGCAAACCAACAGCAGAACACCTGCAGAGACAGATGCTGAGTAAGATCCCAACCAGCCAAGAAAAGCCCTTCAATGAACTCAGTGACCCAAGTTGCGGCAGGGATGTAAGAAAGTTACAGAGGAAGCAAACTTTCTGTTTCAAAGCTGACACTTTGAAAAATCTGACTGATTAATCACCTGTTGGATATCCTTCTTTTTAAAACCTCTGTAAAGATGCCAAGAGCTGGTGCATCTCTGGGTCTCCAGCCACAGTTCCAAAATGCTGCCCCCTTCTAACAGCTAAACGCCTGGCCCAGGGTCCAGCGCCACCTTCTGGGGCAGCCTATTCTCCCCCATAATCCCACCCATGCTTCCTTGCATGTTACCACTTATTTAAGGAATAAAGCAGAGAAAAATGTTGGTAACAACACTGATAGCACACCTTTCTGAATGCTGATTGTGCATTCCTGTCCTTTTTAAAGTTAACAACTTTGCTAAAGCTTTGCTAAAAATCTTTCCTCTTCCTCCCCAAAGCCTCTTTGCCCCACTCTGTTACCTCAATATTTCCAATTTTCATATAACATCCCTGTCTGTCTCTAATCATTCTACCACCTACCTACTTACTGAAAGATAGAACAAATTGGTTTTCACAACATTAGGCACATTTTTAGCCAGAGTAAACAAGTACGTCTTTTGTCCCCTAGTCATTCTAACACTACAGGGGTCTTGTCAGCAAGGTAAATACACACTGAGAGGCAGAGCAACACACAGCTTCATAGTACTGAATATAATTGGAAGAGAAGTAAGTCACCATTGTGTCACAATATTGGACAAACTTAAATTTTTAAAACAGTCAAACATGACTACTAAGAAGAAAAAATATGCTTATTACATTTATGCTTAGGACTTAAAGCATACCTGTGACTGCCATGTTTTTAAAGGCTCCTCAAGTTTATCACAGTGTTGAAGCTATTCCCTCAAGCTAATATTTTCATTTGTTACCTGTTGATGATTTTGCAGTTCTGAAAGAACTAGATTATTTCCTACAAGATTCAAACATCCATTTTCTGGATGAATCATAAAGAAATTAATGGAATTTCATGCCAAAAGATTCCATAACATTTTTCTTGATCATAACCAAATACTTCATAATTTTCCACCAACTATGTAACTGTACAACTATAGAGTATTTTAATTAAATTCCAATACAGTTAAACTTACTCTTAGCTTCAGTTTTCTTCTGGCAATATTCATTGTCAATCAAATTCACTTTCTATTTTAAAGCTGTTTACTTCTTGCAGCTATGCTGTTAGAATGGACAGATGCCATTTACTGAAGCAGTGCATCTGAAAACTACTTCACTTAGTTTGGAAAATGCTTCAAGGCCCTGTGGACTGATATCTATATAATTTCTTTTAACCAATCAGTTTCATAAACTGTCTTCTGATTTGGAGGCAGAGGTTTGACTAGAACAATACGCACACCATATATCATGTACACAAAGAGTACTATATCACATCACATTTGCATCTAGATGTGAGGATGCTAACTTATTGCACACCTTTGCTTTCCAAAAAAGTCAAAGTCTTATCTAAGGGAGAGGCTAGAACATAAGGCAAGTTACAGTTCATATTTCTTCAACTTCTTCCCGAAAAGCTCAGTCTTTTCTGAGGTAAAAAGTAGTTAGATTTTTGAAAAATGCTTGATATTCCATGACTGGTTTTTTCCAAATATTTAAAACCATTAGCCACACTCCAAAAAACTGAGTCTTCCTGAAGGAAAAAGTGTCATTAGAATTTCCATTCAGACATTTTTATTAGTTGGACTCCACTGAAGTCTTCCACCATGTGAAAACAATCCTAACACTATTCCATATGAAAACAATCTTAACACTATTTCATAGGAAAAAACAAAGCCATGCATCCTATTCTTTAATACAAAAGCCACTTAGACTAAAAGTATCCAAAGTACAACAGTTACTACCTTTGTTGGAAAACACTTATACAAGATAGCAAATTCACATTTTTTCTATATCCAAAATTAAGAGATTAAAAAATGAGCATGATTCTCATCACTGATGTTTATAATGACATTAGGAGTAGTGTATACAACCACTTAAGGCATCATCTTTCATGTCACAAGTTTATATCTGAGTTAGCAAACAGTATTCAGTTAAACATTAAGTGGTATTTCCAAGTCCTTTAATTTACTTTGTAACAACATTTGTTCAAAACTTTTTGATTTTTATATTCACAAGAAAAGGAGAAACCAGATTTTTCTAAGAAAAATATAGGAATGATAGCAGATTGCTTGTATACTAAACAGATTGCTTGAGTTTACACAAGAATTCCCCTTGTACACATTGATTAGCGAGTTCATCTCATGTTTCCAATATCTGATGAGGTGTATTAGCCATTACCATTATAGAATAATGCCTCAACAACTGGTATGCTTTTCCTGTGATCCTAGCTTGACTCCAGAATATAGACAGGGATGAAACTATCATGGTAAGATGTACTGTTTTGGCAGAGATTCCAGGCTTTCCCCAATTTTATGATACTACACTTACAAGAAAAATAGGGAAGTGGATACATGCAGTCAGGTAAACTAAACTTACTGTTTCACTCAGCTACCTAGATCAACAGGCTAAAAAAGCACAGTATGATACACAGCTTAGTTTTGAACATAATTTATTCCTAAATTTACAGTCTTGTTTACAGACTTGTGTTTTCTCATTCATTGGTGCTAAGCAAATCTAAATTAGTTATGTACAAAACTTCACTAAATAAGCAAGCATCAGCTAAAAGCTACCTTATTTAAATATGCTTACTTGGATGAGAGGTCACAGTCAACAATTAAATACTATCACCTTTTGACTGCTATCTACACTTATGATGGCAATAGAAGTATCACAATCTGGCCACCGTATATGAATTACACCTACCATAAAATGCTGTTTGAGATTTGCTTCAGATAATACTACTGAAGAAGTATCTTTAAAACTTACCTTTAAGCTATAAATATCTATGTTTTCTTCCATATTTGAAAGACTTCAAATTGGTGTTCTCTTTCAGAAATTGATCCAGCTGCTATTTCAAAGCAGTCTGAGGATATTTAAAAACAAAATAAGCAAAAAAATTAGTTTTCAACAGAGTTCAGCATCACCACTGAATTATAGAACTACACCATGTAAGTAAATATGATAATCTTCTCCTTCATCTGCAATTGTGTGAGTGATTTTATGTAAAACACACACACTCTCACTCTCTCAAAGATCGTTGCTTCCTTGTTTCATGTTATGCAGCAGTGATGTAAATCCAGTGAGCTTCAGCAGCTGTTACAGGGAATTGCATGTATTTTCATTAATTAAATATTAAGTGGTATTTCCAACTACTTTCACGTTATAAAAACATTTGTTCAAAATTGCATTTAATTTATAATATTTAAGTATTTAATTTTTAATTAAGAATATAGAAATAACAAAAATAAAGTCTTACCTAAATTATGTATTATTATACACAAATAACTATATTAAATAGAAGCAATTAATTATAAAACAATAACAATTTACTATTATTATTTAATAATACTAATTTTTTATTTCTCATCCAGCACAGAGGACATTCTTGTCAGCGTATCTATATTTTCACTTATGGAATTGACTACCACCAGTTTACCTAGTTCAGAAGTCCAGAAGACTTACTTTTACAACTCACAAATTAAGGAACAAGAGAAGATAGAAACATGTTTTTTAATGCAGAATATGACACCACTGGTCCTGATATTTTAATCTCTCAATCAGCTCAGAGTGTTTACATGTTAGCACTGTTAAAACAGCCAACAGAAAAAACACTTCCTACCTCTACTCCAAAATACCATGTGGAAACTCTAACTGAAGTCCTTGACTGAACAGAGAACACAAACTGTTTAACTTCAACAAAGTCAATTTCATCTTGGATTATCATAAGCATATTTTCTGCTGCCTTTATTTTTATCCTTGACTTATCAGCAAGAGTGTCCATTTTCATAAAGCATCAGCTACAATTAGCTTGCAATAGCAGGGCTATTTCTTTGTTTAAAAAGAATACTATACACACTTAACTGAATGCATGTCTGTTCTCAGCCTTTGTAATCTATATGGGTGAAACAAATGCACCTAAACAGCATCAGGATCAATGATGACCAGAGAGTCAAGACAGATGCAAGAGATTGCTCGTTTTATTGCTGGTTTGAAATGACCACAAAGACAGCAAAGGAAAAGAAGTATGTTTTTTATGTGTGATCACCAACCAAAGTCAGCAAAATAAGAATTCCAAGTTCATACCTTATGATAATTTACTTAAGGCAAAACAATACATGTTATTCTTGATGCTTGCCTGATGTCAGAAGTGAATGAGCAGAGCAGAGGAAATTGTTCTTCAGCAGAAGGTAAAACTCTTTGTTGTCAAAGTACATTCAATTACACAAAGATTTAGAAAAACAGAAGTCTCATCATGTCTTAGTGAGAAATGCAGAGTAGAAACAAGATGGTAAGCAAGCAGAATCCACACGTTTGAAGGAGACATGAGAAGTTTTTATATAATTAGCAAAAACTAGGAGGTAAGGTGTAGTAATCAGAACAAGAAGCCAGTGAGTGTGATCTTAACCCATAACTGAAGCCCAAAATGAATGAATTCAGAGAAACCACAGTTCCAGGAACTACCTTTTTCCTTTCTGATCTTCAGAAGAAAACATAGAGGCAAATTCTTCCAATGCTCCGTGGAAAGAAGGCTGAAAAAAGGTTCTGAGGAGGCTGATGAATATGGAGTTGTCAGACCAGCATCCTTGTGTCATCATCTCTTTTGAAACCTGATGCCAAACTAGTCTCTGAAAATCCTGAAAAATAATATTCTTCACTGAACCCATGTTCACAGCTAGCTCTAGATCCTGCCAGAGAGAAAATGATGGCAAAGGTACATGGTGTACAAAGATCAAACCTCACAAGTGACGTGACAAGTGCAAAGAGCTTTATAAATGCATCCAACTGAATGCAACTACACTCTACCACAAATTTTATAAGCTAAATCTGCCAGTTAGTACT
Source organism: Burhinus bistriatus (assembly GCA_013397275.1). Lineage (NCBI taxonomy): Eukaryota > Metazoa > Chordata > Aves > Charadriiformes > Burhinidae > Burhinus > Burhinus bistriatus. The sequence continues at coordinate 172,435 of VYXH01003203.1, read as the reverse complement.
GCTCAATTCTGATATTAGGTCATTAGTTTTCAGGCTACGTTGTTGTTTTAGCTCTGACAAGTGGCTTTGTTAAGGTTTTTTCCCCTCTGAAAGCAGGTAATTAATTTCTTGATGAGTTTTTGCAGAATCTCTTTATTGATCTGTTTTTCAATTTTTTCATATTAAAGAAAACAGGTTCTTCCTTACCTGTAAATTTTAAAAAAGAAAAAACAACAAAAAAAAAGAAGTAATCAAGGTTGGCTAGTTAAACACACATTTTTTACATTTCCTGATAATGCAAAACTTTGCCTCAGCTGGAGTCTGTCAGTGACTTCCATGAACTTCAGTGACATTGGTTGCATGACTCAGGATTGTAGTAGAATTTAGTCATATAAGCCTACCTGAATAAAAAGGCAACTATTTCTTGTAGATTTAGTAATTGTAGCTTAATCTGAAACATCTGCATTTGCAAAAAAAGTACTAAAGCTGTAAGTTTTAAAAATAACACTGCCTCCTGTGCTAAACTTTTTTTCCAGGTCTCCAAACTTATTTCTTAATCCACAGTCCAGAGAAAACTGATTATCCACATAGCATCAAAGATTTGTGAATGTGGCATGTGATCTGAATGACTAATAGACTAATCAAAATGAGTTAAATGCTTTTGTTCAGGCACAGCTTTACCCAATGTAAGGGACACTACAATGTTAAGCTCTTTCAGTAACTTTTCAGAAGAGACGTGTTGACTAGCATGAATAATCTGAACAAGGCTTGTATCCAACTCTGCATAAATTCTCTTCCAAATTGTCCTAGCTGTGTTAGCCAGCACACAGCAGAGGAACTAAAAACGAGGGTACAGGAACTAAGGCGATCTAGAGCCTTTGCCCATCACTACCCGGTGGAGCACTGCCACACCTATGACCGAGGAAGCAGTCTTACTTGCTACACCTCACATTACAAATAGCCCAACTCAGGGGTTTAAGTAGAAGCCTCACACGCCCTCACACTTCTGCCAATGGCTCTGCTGGACTACAGTTAGGCCTTCAGCTAAAAATTAGAACTAGCCTGCTGTCATGTTTGCGGCTGGGATGGGGTTGACTTTCTTGCTAGCAGCTGGTGTGGTGCTGTGTTTTGGATTTGGGATGGGAGTGTTGTTGATAGCACACTAATGTTTTTGGTTGTTGCTAAGCAGTCAAGGCCTTTTCTGTTCCTCACACCGCCCCGCCAGCAAGTAGGCTGGGAGAGCACAAAAAGTTGGGAGGAGACACAGCGAGAACAGCTGACTCGAACTAACCAAAGGGATATTCCATGCCATGTGATGTCATACACAGTATATAAAGCTGGGGGAAGAAGAAGGAAAGGGTGGGCAATCAGTTATGGTGTTTTGTCTTCCCAAGTAACCATTATTATGATGGAGCCCTGCTTTCCTGGAGATGGCTGAACACCTGCCTGCCGATGGGAAGCAGTGAATTAATTCCTTGTTTTGCTTCGCTTGCGTGCACGGCTTTTGCTCTACCAATTAAACTGTCTTTATCTCAACCCATGAGTTTTCTCACTTTTACTCTTCTGATTCTCTCCCCATCCCACTGGGGAGGGGAGTGAGAGAGCATCTGCGTGGTCCTAGTTGCTGTCTGGGGTTCAACCACGACACCCACTTAACAAAGCTGTATCATTTTATCTGCTGCAAAATCATCAAGACAATGCTGCAGATTCACGTCCAAAGTTCACTTCCTGTGGATGTAATTAAGGTTGTGGGTTAGTTTTGGGGTTTTTTTAAAACTTTATATAAATTTTATTATGCAATTATGTAAATATTCTTTATATAACTACTTATATTTGAATGCTTATTTTCATACCACACAGGAAAGAAGTTTGTATGTTGCAAGCCAGGATAGTTTATATACCACCACTAGGACAGGAAGACTTAAAAGTCCATTTCAATGAAAGTCCCTCAAAATATCAAAAGAATACACTATTTATATATAAAATTCTTAAAAAGAAATTTCTCATCGCAGTGAAATGATTTACTACCACTCCAGTATTTATCCACTATGTCCAGAAGATGTTTCATAGGTGTTGTTTCATATACATGTTTATTGCATGCCAGAGCTTTTGCCTTATGATTTTTCTGAAAGTAACTGGAGGAAAAAAATAGAAAACTTTCAATTCAAGGTGCTGATTTTTAAACTGGAGTCATCTCTTAATTGCAAAGTGTTATATGCAAGAACTTTCAATTCAAGGTGCTGTGTTTTAAACTGGACTCATCTCTTAATTGCAAAGTGCTATATGCAAGAAAAATGGATATAACCAGGTAGTTTTCCCCAAAATCCTTTACATTGTATATGGATGTAAAAGCCCTAAACTAGGTACTCAACAGTTTGTTCTGTAGTTCTAACTTTTTTCTGAAAAAACATTTATTTTCTTCAAGATAAGAATGCCTATGTTTAGCTCAGGTATTAAGCAGAGTTCAACCAGCTCTAACTTCTCTAGCTCTTACACTTTATAAAGTTTATCTTTTCGTGCAATGAAGTCCCTACTAATATTACGACAAACCAGCCCAACCCAAAGATGAAAGAAAGAATTAACACAATTCCATCTTTGATTTTACTAAAACACAAATTGGGATCACAAATAATGCCAATACAAATATGTGTAAAAGAAATTGCTACTTGTCCCGGTTTGAGTGACGCAGGATTAATTTCTCTTTCAGTAATTTTACTTTTCAGTAAGGTCTCTTCTAATGCATGGGAAAACTGCACTTTTTAGAAGACTCTAGTGTCTGAATCTGTGAAAATATTTACTTTATAGCCAGCTATGGTATGTGGGTTTCAGGGTCTCAGGGTTTTCGAGACCGCCAGGTGCAGGGACAAGGAGAAGCGAGACCCGGGCACTTGATGAAAGCTGGCCAACAGGATTATTTCATACCATGAACATCACATTCAATATAAATTAGAAAGTTTGCTGAGGAGTTCCCTCTGTTCTACGATGGCTGTGATCCTGAGAACTTCTTGCTCTGGTCCCGGACCTCTGAGGCCTTCCCTTCCTCCCGAAGTGGTAGTGCTCTCAGTGTCTGACATATGCTGTCCATTGATGGGAGTCCACAGCTTCCTACTGACAGAATTGGCTGAGTATAATCCTTGTATATTTTATACTGGTATCAGGATCAATATTGGTTCTTTAGTGTTATTAATGTTAATTATTTAGTCTTATTGTATTAAATCTGTTTATACGCCAACCCTTGCAGTTCCTTGTTTTTTCTCGATTCCCCTTCCCAGGTGGGGAGGGCGTCATTGGGTGACAGAATAATTGTCTAAATGACAATAAATTGTTGTGGGTTCTTCAAACCATAACACTACTGTACTGTTCCACAGAAGCCAGAGATCCTTCTGGCAGAAGTTATTCCAATGAATAGGACAAGATGGTGGATCTTTCCATATAGGACTGGCATACCATCACCACAGCCTTCTTACTGCTTACCAAATGAATGAAAACATTACAGAGAACAGGGCTCTCAGCCATTCTTATTTTTGCAACAAAAAAGGTATTGAGTGATAGAACTATATTAATTTCTGAAAAGCAATCTAAGAAAAATGAATTCTCATTAAAGGTCCATTTTAACATTTGAGATATATAATGCAAAATAATCAGCTCTCTTTTCTAGTGCTTACTTGTCTGCCAATTTTGTTCTTTGTTCTTCACATGCAGTTTCCAGAGAGGTGACGAATAATTTTTGCTTAAGCATTGATACTCCAGCATTAGGTTGTTCTTTGTTTTTCTACAAAGCTATGAAGTTTTTATTTCTCAGCAGGTCAGTTTGTTTCATTGTACAATTTTCTATTGCTGGGCAATTCAGATGCTGAGACTGTGTTAGAACTCGCCTGAGTTTGTACGTGCTCCTCTGAAGAAGTGGATGTCAACAGAATATCCTCATTTTAAAATTACTTTCCTCCCCCTGTACTCAGCACTGGTGAGGCCCCACCTGAAATACTGTGTTCAGTTTTGGGCCCCTCAGTACAAGAAAGACATTGAGGTGCTGGAACATGTCCAGAGAAGGGCAACGAAGCTGGTGAGGGGCCTAGAGCACAAGTCTTACAAGGAGCAGCTGAGGGAACTGGTGTTGTTTAGTCTGGAGAAAAGGAGGCTGAGGGGACACCTTCTCACTCTCTACAACTACTTGAAAGAGGTTGTAGAGAGGTGGGGGTCAATCTCTTCTCCCAAGTAACAGGCAATAGGACGAGAGGAAATGGCCTCAAGTTGCACCAGGGGAGGTTTTGATTGGATATTAGGAAAAAATTTTTCACCAAAAGAGTTATCAAACATTGGAACTGGCTGCCCAGGGAAGTAGTGGAGTCACCATCCCTGGAGGTGACCATCCCTTTTAAATTAAAGACAGGTAGATATGGTGCGGAGGGACATGGTTTAGTGGTGGTTTTGGCAGTGTTAGGTTTATGATTGGACTCGATGATCTTAAAGGTCTCTTCCAACCTAGGTGATGCTATGATTCTGTGAATAAAATGTTTATATATTCCTCACAACTGCAAACAGTGCTGCTATCGCCTTGTATACAGGTTACTAAATGTAAAAGGGTCTTTGCTTAAGGAAAAATGTATGAACTACTGGAATAATTTGTAATACACGTTGCCTGTAGTAAACAGAACTGAGTCACAAGTTTAAATTTACAGAAGTGAAAAGCTAGTAACTAAACCTGATTGTATGCATGATACTTAGCAAGGGGGGAAAGAATATCAAGACTTAGTTGAAACTAAGTAAAACATCTTCACTGCCAAGTCTTAGTGAGTTCTTCTCACATAGTTTCATGCAAACAGTAATTAAGACTTTTGAAAGTACTCTTCTTCCTGATTCTCTAAATTGGTGAAGGCTAAATTTAAACCAGATTGCCACTAATGATTATTGATTGAATATGTTAAAGTAAGAACTCTTTATGATGTTGCTGAACACAACTGGAAGTTAAACAGAAAGGTATGAATTAAGACATATTTTGTTACTACACAAAGCAACTGGGGTGAGTTATCTTTTTGGAAACATGCAAATATTCATGAACCCGTGAAAGGATGGAGGGATATTAAAAGGATCCACTAGGTGGTGCACAAGGCACAGAGGAGAGAGGCAACAGTCTGGAGACCTAACTCCCACCTAGAAATCGTTTTCAATTTAAAAAAAAGTCATCACAAAGAATTAAAAGAAACCCCGTAATCTCAGGTTAAAATTATTGATGACAAACATCAGTGAAAAGTCCAGGATACACGCAAATTTCACGCAATGCAAGTTCACTTCTATGCACATTCACTGAGTACATCTGGAGGAAAAAAGAATCTTTCTGCTAAATAAACGAAGACCTTCCTCCTAAAGCCTACACTATATGTTGCTGCTAGAGAAGAGCTGGGAGAGTGTGACCTGCCAAATATCTAATGTATGACATTGAGCCAAAGGTCACATCCATTTCTCTTATCACACAGGAGGAAGGAAGCACAGGGGCTTGTGCATTGGTTCTGTATCATTTTTGCCATAAGATGTGTGTTCATTATGTCTTTGAGGATTATGGGGTAGAGAAGATTTAGCAATTTTAACAGAACTGCGAATCAATATCTAGCAGTCTGTATGACAGCTTATACCTATAGACTTGTTACACGCTCTTTTGATGCATCATCCAACACTCAGTATTAGCTCAATATCATGCAGCCCATCTGCATCTCTTCCTCCACAACACTACCTCCAGTTGTTAGACAAATTACCTAATGTTTACCTAAGCCATTACCTCCCTGTGCTCCTGAAGTACTCTCATGCACACTACTTGCTAAGCAAGAGGCACTTTTGGCCAGTCTCCACGCAACTCAGAGCCAGCCACAACAGGTATACATAATGACTAAAGACTGCCATCTTTTCTTCAGTAAAGACACCGATTAGAAAGCTCAAAAATTCCTTCTACTTGATGACTGAATTTCCATTTCATTACACAGATTAGATATCTCTCAGAGATACTGATGGTCACCAAATAATAAAGTAGAAAGCAACCATAAACAGCCATAGACCCATACTTCTTACATAGAAGATACAGCAATAATTTGCACTATGTAATCAACACCTTCAACAAAGCAAGCAAAAGAATTTAGAATTGATACCTGGATGAGTTGTAAAGTTAGCCTAGACAGTAATTTTATCGTAAGCTTCATCCTGAAGTTTTAGATTTGAGTCTTTTTAGACAATTCCTTAGTCCTACTTTCTGAATATGTAACTTTGCTACTTCTTTTTCGGGTCCTTGTTTAATGTTGAGATGTTTAGCTGGTGAATCATTACACAAATAGTTATACTGTAGCAAAGAAAAAAAGAAATTTGTTTGCTATCAGATAACTACAGATAATTTAATATATGGATATACACTAGAATATGCAAGAGAAAAGAGTGCTAATGGATCACCTAGACAATCCTCATTTTTCAAGCATGACAAATAGAACTGTTTGAACAGAACTGGAATACAGCTTTTCAAAACTGAGCCACTGACCAGGTACTCCACACTTCCTGATTGTTTGGGATTATAAGAAAACTAGGTGATAACAGAATAATAATTTTCTAATTTTATGTTACACTGTATTTTTATTTTTGCTTTTTTCCATAGATTGCTGGCACAGTATGCTGCAGTATTTTCTTATAGCATGTAGTGTTAGCACTACTGCTGTTAAAATTGCTTTCTGTTGATTCAGAGCATAAGTACACTGAACTCATGGCTGACTGCAAAACACCAATATAATCTTCAGCAATTGCCACTACACAGAAATTTCATACTCTAGGCATAGAGATTTAATGCAAAATTCCAAACAAGTTCCAAATATAGGTGATTAAATACAATGCAAATGTCGCGTGCCATCTTTTTTTTTTTTTTTTTTGTAAAGTACCAAGAGCTAATCCTTATAAGCTATTTCATATACCATTCTACTTGTCTGAACTTAAACACTTGCATTCTTTAAGGAATCACGATCCTAGTATTTACACTTACATAGGAAGTATTATGAGAATTAATCTTTTCCTAGCACTAGCTGAACTTCCCATTAGAAAGGTATCTAGGTATATCTAACAAATTGTATTTGGAGACATGCTTGTTGAAATGGTTGCTAATGACTCTTCTCTCATTTTTTCCCTTTTTCAAAGCAAAAATATAAAATTCTGAAGATGCCAGCATTTTTGCAGTATTCCATCTTAGATACTGTAATTATCAGGACGTGTTTAGTAGGCTAGGCTGTATTCCCTTTTGCTGATTAAGTGATGTAAAATGCTAGGAAATAAATTCTGTAAGAAAGTTTCTTCAAGACTACAGATCTTTTCGGTGTCATCTTTGATATTTATCACGGACTACTAAGTACCTTTAAGTGCTCTTGCAACCTCCTCTCTCAGACTTTTGCTTTGAAATGTAACTCGCCAAAGCCAGTATACAAACTTACTCTATCTCTACCCAAAAAATCACAGACAGCAGCAGGGTTTTCAGGGAACTCTGTCACCTCTTGCAATGAAACTTCAATCTCTCTCCTTACAGAGATATGACGAATCAGGAAAAAATCATGAGGACTGCTAAAAATTCAGGACTCAATCATCTTGAACTTATAGTTAGCTAGTAGAGCAGATATATAAGAAGACCATGCTATGCCAACTGTGAAGCACTTCCTGCACTATTCTCCTTTTCCATGCAATTCTACTTCATTTATTAGCAATTGAAATGTCAGTCCTACTATCTAAAATGTTACAGAAAGAGCTTGTGGTAGAAGCACTTTGATCCCAAATAGTATGAAGCTGCTGACCTCCAAGCAATACCAAAAAAAACCTTATACATATTAGACAAGTAAAAGAAAAGTTCCCCTGGAAAGAAGTATTTGAAAGAAATATCTATTATGGGTTTTAGATTTGGCAAAGCAGGTAGTGTCAGGCTGTTCAGTTCACTTATGCCTTAAGTTACAAGCTAAACTTGCAAAAGATGTCAGAGAGATGCCGTCAATTCAGCAGAGCCCAGCTTTTTAAATACCATTGTAGCTACCATTAGCAGTGGGAAGAAATTTTATGACTACACATCAAAAATGAAAACAAAGCATTAAGGAAAGAGATAAGAAAGGTGTAGACAAGGCCAAACTAATAATGCAAGGCAAGATTATTGCAAGAATAGCACCACGTACCTGAAATGCTCCCACTTTTGAGCAAATACCAGGCTGACAACAGAACAAAGGTGAACATCCCAGAAAGAAGTTCAGACATTTAAGATCATTTAATGTATAACCATTTCTATAAGCTTATGCCTCTACAGGTGCAGGTTCTTTCCATGAAATCTCTGGTAACAAAACAGCTATGGGTACCAAACAGCAATGGTAATACAAGCTTACTTATTTATTACCATGTTGCTTCCATACTTGAGAGGTGGGTCGAATCTCAGATTTCTTGTTCTTTAACATTTATGCCATCAATTTAGAGATACCAAGGAAATAACGTCTGAAGATTTAAAAACATAAAATTAAGTTGACAAGTACCAAACATGCATGTCTTTCTCTTCAGGACTGGGCACTGCTAGAAAGATACCTGTGACTGTGGAGAGCTGAGCTGGAGAAGCGAGGTTGTTTCTTTGGTTGTGTCTGTATTGCTAAGCAAGTACAGCCAGCAGCTCTTTTCTGGTCCTAGTGGCTTCGGATGTTCATATCCACAGCACCTCTGACCACATGTGATGTGGTAGCTCTAAGACAAAATGAATTTTTTTGCCTGTTTTTTCAGTTCAAAGTATATGATAGGTTGAAATACAGCTTTTCTGTTTTTCAGAGTGGTGCTTTCACAAACTGGAACAAAGAGTACGTGTTTTATGATTAGGTTGTGTCATGAAGGACTGTTGATGGCGAGGTAGTGGACAAGGGAACAAAACATAACAAAGTTTTCTCTAGAGCGGCTGTTGGGCATGGTCCCTGGTATATGCTATCCCTTGAACTGTGTTCTGGCCTTATGTAGGAGAGTGCAAGTTGGTACAGTTGAAAACTGTACCAGGAAGTGTGGTAAAGTTTAGCTCTCTCCTTGACCCTGCTTTACTTAGCATTTTAAAACACATTATTAATATGATGAACTGTCATCTTTTGTTTTTTAATATTATAATTAATTTCATAAACTCTGCACAAGCACCATAGTTGTCTGTATCCTAAACTGCATAAGATGAAGTGCAGCCAGCAGGTCGAGGNTTTTCAAGACCCGCCTGGATGCAGTCCTGAGTAACGTGCTCTAGGCAATCCTGTGTCAGCAGGGGAGTTGGACTAGATGATCTCTAGAGGTGCCTTCCAACTCTAACAATTCCGAGATTCCGTGATTCTGTGATTCCGTGAATCTGTGATTCCGTGACCATATTGCAGCTTTTCAATATATAAAGGGGGCTAGTAAGAAAGAGAGAGAGAGCAAGAGACCTTTTACCAAAGCCTGTAGTGACAGGAAAAGGGGAAACATTTTAAACTAAAACAGGGTAGATTTAGACTGCATATAAGGAAGAAATTTTTTACGATGACAGTGATGAGACACTGGAACAAGTTGTCCAGAGAAGTTGTGGATGCCTCGTCATTGGAAGTGTTCAAGGTCAGGTTGGACCTGGCTTTGAGCAACCAGATCGAGTGAAAGATGTCCCAGCCCATGGCAGGGGGTGTTGGACTAGATGATCTTTGAAGGTTCAATTCAACCCAAATCATTCTATGGTTCTATGATTCTATACACCACTCAGATATATATAAACCTTTGATAAGGTCTCCCTTGAGCCTTCTCTTCTAAACTAAACCCCAGCTCTCTTGGTCTTTCCTCATTTAAGTAGTAATGTATTTCCTTGACTCAACTGGTCTAAGCTTTCATTTCAATAAAAAGGGATGATTTTGCAGACCAGTGATACAATGCCAAAAATAATTGACCTGAGAAGAGACCCAAAAAGTCTTTTCAGAATTCTAAAATCTTCTTTGGGTTGCAAAGCCAAGTGTATAGCCTACTGTGTTGTGTTTTGTGTCTAGAGAGGCAAAAAACCATGGAATGTCGGGGACTAATTCTTATTTCAAATCAGTGTGCTGCATTGTGGTGAAGAATTAGTCAAAAATAAATGCTGGAGGGGGTGTGTGTGTCTTTTTTTTCTCTCTTCATTTTGGAGACAACAGAAAATTGGAAGTTGCTGCAGGTGTGAAGTTCTGGCTGAGCCCTGTGTAATAGTGGTCATGAGTGAGTAATGTTAGGACTACTCTATCAGGTTTGGGTTACTGAAAAGCCTCACATATAGGGATTAGTTTCCAGTGACTGTGTACATCAGTTACTCAGCTGTTTTCTTCCACCAGTTAACCAGACACCATATGGCTTTTAAAAAATCAATTTGCTCCTTAAAATAAGACTATCCAGAAAGTGTTACCTTGCCAAGACCTTTTCTACACATTTTGCAGGTGGCATTTACCAGCAGTGAACCAGAGTGTACCCCAGGGTCTAGAGCAGAACACTGAAAGGGGTAAAACAATTCAAGTCTTCACTGTCATATTATGGTAAGCACTTGTACTGATCTGGGGACAGGGTTTTCTAGAGTCTAGAGAAGGTAAGTGCTAGAATTCTTATTAATTTCTATGGGTTTCATGTGCCTAATTCCTCTAAAATCTCTTAAAAATCTGAGTTTCATGACTGAAATCATACAATCAATTAGATTCCATTGATTACCATAAAATTCTGACTTCTTTTCTAGTATTTATATATATACTTATACTTTATATGTATATATATCTGTGTATATATACATATAGAACTATGAAGTCCTTATCTTTTCTCATTGTTCTTTTCTCTCTTGAGTTCTTTGGCAATTTCTATTGCCCGCCAAATTTAATACTGTGCTTTGATAACAACTGATAAAAGTCTTTAGTGAATATGATCAATATGAAGTCAGAATTGATTAAAGGAATGAATATATATATTATCAAGAGCGAAGAGTAAATAACTAGAAAGCGGTGAGATAACTGGAGCATTTTAACACATTTTTTTCTAAATATTTCTACTAGATAAAAGCCCAAAGGAGTTGGTCATCCAAATCAGCAGCATAGCACAGTTTTTACTCCCTTTTTCAAGTGATTTGGTAGAAGCTATAGGCTGATTAAGCCTATTCATAACAAACTAAAGCAGGTCATAAGACATTTGTGCCGTATTTTTTTAAGATAGGATGGGAAGTAAAATTATTTACTGAAATTGTGAAATAACTTGTTAGAAACAAGTGCCACTCTAGAACCAGTTACCACAAAAATGCTTGGATTGCATGCTCCTTGTGGCAAGGATCATCTGTTGCAAAGTTAGGAATCTGGGCTCGTTGACCACAATTTTTCTTTTGAAATTTAAAAAGTAAAGTCACACCTTTCATTTCTTAATTCTCAGTGATAAGGCTTTACAGATATCCTGCAGTATGCAGCAATCAGGGAAGCATGTGTGAAACCAAATGTGAATACCAATAAATGCTTGTCATAGATGTCTGCCAACACACTTAATTTTTGCATAGAGTTCAGCTAAAATGCTTCATGTGGAGAAACTTGTTTGTTTTCTGTTTCTTCATGCAAGTTTTACCATTCTACTCTGCAGAACCGACTGCTTGCACCTACTTACACACAAACACAGATCTAGTCATTTGTGACGAGTGTCTGTCTCGTCTTCCATGTGAGAAGAATGTTTTTCTAATGTCTACTCAGTCTTATGCTCACACTCCAAACCCACTGGACACCATATTAAGCTCAGTGTTAACATCATTACTAAGAATTTTAATACACCTTGCCTGTCAGCACTGCCTTAACTGAAGCTATGCAGCTGTCACATGGTTTAAATGGCTTAGTATGTGGGCAAAATGATTGTGTGTCAGCCTGCACAGATAAATGCTTCTTATCTTTGAATCATTGTCCTTACTATTACTGGGAGAATTATTTTACTGTTACAGTTTTCTTGATCATGCATTTCCAAGAACAAGTTTATTTTCCAACATAAACAAACAAACAAACAAAGAAACAAACAACAAACCAAAACCCCAAAAACCAGCCAGGTGGAATAATGTATTTCAACACAATTTATGATTTGATTACTTCAAGGAGAAGCAGGGATTAATTGCTCTGAAACTTTAGGGTCAGTGGTCTGTTCCAAATTTTCACAATGGTAATCCAGGAATGATTTGTTTTCTTGCATGAATTACTACTTGGTTCAACAAAAGAACCTTTCAATAAATATCTGATACCTGTAACTAATTGGCACTCATCAGTAAGGCACCTAAATATTCTTTCATTTACATTCTTATAAAGAATTCAAGTTATGTCTCATTAGGCAATAAGGTAACAAGCAAGAACTAATCTAATAGTTTCAAGAATTTGAGGATCTCCTGCACTTCCTAGCTTGCATATTTTATGGGGATACAAGATTAGCTGAAATTAAACAAGTGTTTTTTCTGTGTCTTAAAAGCACATAACCATACCAGATGCTCTTCACCGAAAGAAAGCCTTTCATTTTCTAGTAGGGATATTTTTAAATTACCTGTTTCTACTGAGTATTTCCATTCTTTTCATGTCGTCTAGATTTCTGCTTTACCTGAGACTCAACTGGCATTAGAAACTGCACAAATGATATTGAGATCGAATTTTTACTTATTTGATATTCATGTCTTGTCCTTTTTGTGGTTTTGAACAGGTGAGTGAGAAGTGCTCAGTGTTCTAAATGGTGAATGTTATTAATAATCAAAATGGAAGTAATGGCTTTTGCTGCATGAAGAAAAAAGAGAAAAAAGAGAGAAAAATGTTTGTTCCTGCAGATTCTTACAGATCAGCTTAAAGCATATCACTAATAAATACATACGTGATAAGAAATATGGTGACCAGGCAGGAACTAGCAGAATATATAAAGAGCAATTACATTCTTGTGCAATTTTTCAGGGTTTGTACTTGTGATGGTAACTTTTAGTAAAGTAAAGTAAAATGTGTTTGAATTCTGATGAAACATGACAAATTAGTAAATCAGTGGCATTAATATTAATTGCTGATCTGCTTTTTACAATCTCTTCTTCAGGTAGTGGCAACTAATATATCATCTCTTTTGTATACTGGACCTGTTAGAGTTGGCTTACAAGTACCTGGATGACATACCATTTTGTTTGTAATAACTCTTTTTATGTTGAGTCATTATTATTTGTGTATTTCTAGTTTATGATAAAAATCTCATATTTTCCCATGTTTCTCATTCGCACTTAGAAGGTTGACCTTTCCTTTGTCCAGGAACTCACTGTTAAGCTTTCTTTCGCACACTTAGTGACTGTCACTTCTGCTTTTCTGGTTTTTTTAAGCTGTTGCTCCAGATTGCTGGTTCCCTGAAGCCAAATAAGAGAGCCCCTCTAATGACCTCAGTAGATTTCAGGATAATTGTTCATTTATGAAACCTATAAATTTGATATAAAGGTGGACCAACTTCCTAACCTTAGAGGTTTACGGAAGATGTTTGTATGACAGACAACTGCAACATTCTTGTCATGCATTTGCAACAGGTGAATCTAGAAACTCTGGAAGTAACTAATTCCCAGAAGAGGGTAGTGATTTATCAGAGATCTCACTGCTTCACTGCAGAATGTAGCTCAGCTGGGCATGCAGCTGACTCCCAGTGGAATCCCCAATACTGTTTTCACAAAATTCTGCTGATTCTACTTCTCTTGTAGCCAGGGGTTTGGACTACTTAGCATTCTCTGTTCCTTATCATTCGCTGTCCCTACTTAGCACTTCCTGTCATAACTGGTTAGTTGAAGTAGCTCCTTTACTGGAACTACTTTGAAATATTTGCTAGCTGTGTATGGCTCAGATTGGCAATCTGGGATGAACAGCATTTTTGGCCTGTAAGTAGTTTAAGAATTATTCGTAAATTAATAATTGATTATGTGTTAGCACCTTTCATTTAATCAGAGTTGTTTCACTGCAACCTATCACAACAGGTTTGATCCTTATAATTTCATAGAGGCCAGAATGATACATGCTTTCAAAGTAATGCTCTCATTAATTCTTGTACTATAGTCAAAATATGTCATCTTCAACCTGTTTTTTAAGCAATCTAACATTCATATTCACTAACTTTCATTTCTGAGAAGGATACAGATTATGTTGTAAGACACATAGCAGTTTCCTTCATGACAGATTCAGTTCACAGTGTGTAAATTTCTTTAAGGAAATTAATTGGTCTGATTTGGACTTTAATCTCTAACTTCAAGAGAGCAAAAAGCTTAAAAGTTTTGCAACCATCTGAATTTTTATGTCTAGCAGCTGGTAGGTTTTCAGTTCTGGGTCAATAAATCCATGAGCTGATGTAAAACTTGGCCTTGAAACTTGTATGGTTCCAAGAGTTCATCCAATAACTCGCTGCTACCAAAACTCTCTTCATCCCCATTCCTGATCATATGATTCTTCCTTCTCATTTGTACAAGCTGTGGCACTAGCAATTCTACTCCTTAGGACTATCCACTTTGTCTTTTCCCTATGCAGAAATTGTCTGAGAGGACTATCCATATGCTTGCACCATTCTGACAGATTTTGGAAAGAATTCTGAGATTTGGAAGACTGGTGCAAAGAGTGAACTTGTTTTCATATTCCTCATTCCCACAGTAGTTCTGCACCTCATGCTCTTACGGATTTTTTTTTTTCTTGTTACACATTCCAAAAACTTCTGCTTTGCTAAGTGATCCATTAAAGTGAATAGGAGAGCAGTACTGCTTACCAGCTGGTGACTGATTACCTATGTAAAATGAGCTCCTAATAAATCTTCCAAAGGACAGAAAAAAATATCTAATTGATAAAAGTTTTCTTGATTGGCATAGAACCAAAGATACCGGAAAGTATGGAAAAACAAAAACATCTGTTTTTTTAAATTCCGATGAATCCATTACAGTGACGTTAAAAGAAACAGCTGAGCCAATCTAGTAACCGTAACTTTTGGAAAAGGATGTCCTTGCTCCTTGGTCTGCTTCCAGCTACACATTTCCATCCACTCCTTTGTACCAGCTTTATTGTTTGCTGGACCTTTCTGTGATTGACTCAATGTAGCACAAGGCTGTCTAGAGCCAGGGTAACCTAAGTACACTGTACAGCAGGAACAAGACAGCCATTCACCAGTGGTAAGCCTTTAGATCTCCTGAGTTTGTCTTATATAAGTTCAGTCTGAGGACGTTTTTTTTCTTTTGAGACCACTGTGGCTGTGCAAAGGCACGACAAGATCATTTTAGTACTATAGCCACATAAAGCTTTGTCCTGGATTCAGTTTCTTGCGACAAGGACTGCATTCTCAGTAGACTATTTTGCAAACAAATAGATGGAGTGGTGTGTGGATAGGTGTGGTTCTGTCACATTTACCATGTCATGATGTGAAAAGTCTTTTTGGCTCACAGTTCCTCACTAGGGTTCCTATTGAGTGATGTTCTGGGACAAAACACAACCTTAATGTTATACTTCTGTGGGTGACTCCAAGCTTTACCAGCATAGTAAATAATTATTAGTGTTAGAAGATAAGGAAGGAGAACCCATAATGTCATTTGGATAGATCTGGAAATAGGGTATATTGAATAATTCTCATTTACTTTTATATTTTTAATAGAATGCAAAAGTTAGTATGGTATCATTTTAATGTGGACAAATTCTGTAGCGTGTTTCTGATTTTATCAGTCTCTGAAATGTTATGGCATTAAAATTAATATGAACAATAGTAAGTTATTGTAATTTATCTTTCCCACTTAACTTATGTCAAAAGGTATATGCATAAGAGGAAATACTTTAATCATAACTATTTGCAGATAAGATACTGTAATGAGATACACTGATAGATGTAAGTAAACCCCTCCCATTCTGATACATTAACATATAAAAAAAGACATCCCTCTTTCCTCAAAGGAGGTAAAAACCCAGCGGTAAGAAAAAGAGTAGAATAAGTCTGGTTAAAATTCTTACTTCCAGCATTGCATCAAGAAACAAAAGCTTGAGGCTAGAGCGTTAAGGAATTCAGAGAAAAAGAACAAGTGCAGTTCAGCCAAAGAAACAGTCCATAGCTCTAAATGTCAAAACTAATTTTAAAAAGCAGAATGTTTGGGTTTTTTTTAAAAAGGAGGGATCGAGATAACTGGAAGTAAAGTTTAGTCATATTGAGCAAAGGCTTATCATTGGGCAGAACAGGGGTAACTGGGAAGTAAAGTCCAAAATCAAGGCAAAGACATCTGTAGCAGAATTGTTGACAGCAAAGGCAAGGAAGTTTAAACTCTGTCATCTGTGGTGTTGGCCTTACTTTTGTGCAGTCTGGGGAACTAGCTGGAAGCATCTTCCCCTCAGCACTTCAGTTATGGGGTTTGAAGCATTCCAAGACAAGGTTAAATTTCCAGACAGATCACGGAATTTTTAGAGTTGGAAGGGACCTCTAGAGATCATCTAGTCCAACTCCCCTGATGACGCAGGATTGCCTAGAGCACATTACTCAGGACTGCATCCAGGCGGGTCTTGAAAATCTCCAGAGAAGGGGACTCCACAACCTCCCTGGGCAGCCTGTTCCAGTGCTCGGTCACCCTCACCGTAAAGAAGTTTTTCCTTATGTTTGAATGGCACTTCCTGTGTTCCAACTTGCGCCCGTTGCCCCTCGTCCTGTCACTGGGAACCACTGAAAAGAGTCTGCCTCCATCCTCCTCCAACACACCCTTTAGATACTTCTAAGCAAGAATAAGGTCTCCCCTCAGCCTTCTTTTCTCCAGGCTAAAGAGTCCCAGCTC
>VYXH01003203.1:94801-155138 GCA_013397275.1 Burhinus bistriatus | reverse complement strand
TCCTCAGGCACCTCTCCTGTTCCCCATGACCTTCCAAAGATGATGGAGAGTGGTCTAGCAATAACATCTGCCAGCTCTCTCAGCACTTGTGGGTGCATCCCATCAGGGCCCATGGACTTATGGATGTCCAGCTTGGCCAAGTGATCTCTAACCCGGTCCTCCTCAACTGAGGGAAAATATTCCTCTCTCCAGACCTTCCCCCTTGCCTCCAGGGTCTGGGATTTATGAGGGACAGCTTTAGCAGAGAAGACTGAAGAAAAGAAGGCATTCAGTAACTCCGCCTTCTCTGTGTCTTCCACCACTAGGGCGCCCATCTCATTCATCAGTGGGCCTACATTTTCGCTAGTCTTCCTAGATGAAACAAAAGTAGCAGACGTGATATTAAACACAAATTAAACATACTTGCTCTCAATTGATACGATATTTGTGTACCCTATCTCATTTCTTTATGGATCTTAGTGGCTCTTGGATCTCATCTGGGTAAGTGAGCTATTAGGTGCTTACTTTGTTATTTTGAATACAGGTTCTTATGACATTGAAAAATTATTTGTAGTATGTGTGAAACTTTGTTTAAGTCAGTTGTTGCATATTTAGCATGATATCAATTTACAAGTTTTGGAATAAGCTGTCTTCTCAAAAATGTATCATATTTCTGCAAGTGTAGTAAACTAAATTGTCTCTCCAAGGAGTCAGATGAGCCCCAGTGCTGAGAACAGGTAGTACATAAATGTGTGTCTGACTGTGTGGGAGGAGAATGAGAAATTAGACCAATGTGTTTCATCCAGATAAACCAAAGGCTAAGATTAAAATGGAAAGGGTCTCTTTCTTTCTGTTTCACCCATGGGCTGTCAGTTTTCTGTCTTTGTGCTTGCCCGACATCTTGTTTTCCCCACGTTAACGTGTGGGGCCTTAGTCAAGGGACGCCCTTATTCCAAGTGCAGCATGTTAACCCTTATACTCAGTTTCTTCTTTAAAAATACTCCTGGAGTTCAAGATTTAATCTTCTCCTGAAATGAAAACTTACTTTCCTCCTTTTTCAAGATATAACTGTCTAATCAAAATGAGCAAGTGTCTTTTTGCTAGTACTGGTGTTCTCTCTTGTACTTGACCGGCCAGTGAACAACTCCTTTACTCTCTGTGACGCATTGTGTGTGTTTCATGGTGAAGTGTGCTCTACACTGGATTTTGTATTCTGTTACCATGCCTGTATAGAAACAAACCCAATGGAAACATCTACGTGTGACAGATTTGTGTAATCTGCTGCTTCTTGACTACTCATAATAGTAATGGACCTCTTTGGAGTGATGAGTGTGGTGTGATTGATTCCTGAACTTCTCTAAAGCATAATGTAATAAAAAGGAAGTAACCAACTGTTTGCCATACAAAAATGAGCTTCATGTGGGCTGTTGGGACTTGTTTCTTCAAATACTATTCTAATACAAGCTTTCCTGAGGAATTTTCATTTGGAGTGTGGCAAGCGGTTTGCTGATGCGCAGCAGCTGGCAAAATTAACCTGATGAGCTGACTGTGTTGAATGACATACCAGTTCAGAGATTGAAAAGTGTGCCTTTTAAGGATGTTGCACTTCATTACAGACTAATGAGAAAATGAAATTATTGTTATTACAGCATCAGAAAATGTCTTTGAAACTGAATTGAAAATTTATTCTAAAGTTGCTGTTGAAATAAAATATTTTTTCATTTTTCCATTTTTTTATTTTTCAAAATTCAGTGTGTGACTCTTCAAAATACTGATGAATTTGTTCTGATCACTGTTAAAATCCAAGAATTAGAATCACTAGATGAAGTTTACTGTGTCTCACTTGAATTAATCCAGTTTTGTTCTGCAGGAAACAGATTTCTCATTAATACCAGAATTTTTCTCTAAGAATCAATGAAAATACATTGGTTTTTATTATAATTTTACAGAAAGGTAAGCAATTAGAACTTTCCTTGTGTTCAACAGCTATCTAGAAAAAAAATATTTAAATGATTGACACAGTAAAATTAAATATAAATATACCACTTTGCTATCTATAATTTTTTCAGTTATCATTTTGGAGTTCTATCATCAATCATTTAATACCATGCTCCAATGGCTGTCATCATTACTGTATTTTTCTATCCTTGACATTTCATTGATTTGATTGACTTTAATTAATCAGCAAGAACTAAATGTTTTACAAGTATTCAGTTTTGTAGATAAAGTAGATGAGTTCTTTTGGAATACCAGCCTGTTCCAAAAAGCCAGCTGCTTAAATTCAGCATCTTCTCCAGTTGATGCTCATGGTGGTCCGTCCTTCATATGTACTGTCCCTGTGTATTTACATTGTATAGAAAACTAAGAAATATAGAATCATAGAATGGTTTAGGTGGGAAGGGACCTTAAAGAGCATCTAGTTCCAACACCCCTGCCATGGGTAAGGACACCTCCCACTACACCTGGTTGCTCAAACCCCCATCCAACCTGGCCTTGAACACTTCCAGGGTTGGGGCCCCCACCTAGTACCTCACCACCCTCCTAGTAGAAAACTTCCTCCTCATATCTATTCTAAATCTACCTTCTTCCAATTTGAAGACATTACCCCTCGCCCTATCACTATATTCCCTTGCAAAAGTCCCTCTCTGGCTTTCTTGTAGACCCTTTAGGTACTGGAAGGCTGTTACAAGGTCTCCCTGGAGCCTTCTCTTCTCCAGGCTGAACAACCCCAACTCTCTCAGCCTGCCTTCATAGGACAGGTGCTCCAGCCCTCTGATCATCTTTGTGGCCCTCCTCTGGGCCCGCTCCAATAGCTCCATGTCCTTCTTATGTTGGGGGCTCTAGAGCTGGACACAGGTGGGGTCTCACAAGAGTGGAGTAGAGGGGCAGAATCACCTTCCTCGACCTGCTGGCCACGCTTCTTTTGATGCCTGCTGAGGGTGCGCTCAATCCCAACATCCATGTCACCAACAAAGATGCTAAATAGTACTGGTCCCATTATTGACCACTGAGGAACACCACACATATACACGTCCCCCTTACATTCATTCTAGTGGGCAAAATTACAAACTGCTAACCATTGTACTTTTCAGGAATGTATCCTCAGCAGACGGCAGGGTATGACATAATTATTTTTTTGTGACTTGGATGTGTTTCTTTTTCAATTAGTAGTTAAAAGCATGGTTTTTAAAAGACTGTTTTAATTGACTCTGATATGCTTCTTTACATGTATATTGTTATGAAATCTAAGAATAGTCAAGCCCTGTGGGAGTCTAAAATATATGTACACTAAGAGATATATATATATTTTATTTAAGACTTCTTAAAAAAAATTACACATGCGAATCAAGTGTATTCACGTTGCTTTTGGATGCAATACATTTTTAGTCTCTAGTTTAATGATATTATGAGAATTTTTCAGCTGAAACTGAGATTAGGAACTATTTCCATCAGGCATATGATGCATTTCTCAACCTAGAGAAAAGATAATCTCCAGGTTTTTGAATCATTTAGATATGGTGGGAACAGCTGCCCCCATAACACTGTCTACATTCAGAGAAGGTACAGTGCTGTAATCTCTAATTCATGACTATTTATATTTGTGCATTTTAGCCCAGTGCTGGGGGAAAAAAAAGTAGTTTATGCTTGATAATTTACAGTGAGACAGAGTGCTCCAGACTTTACTGTTCAATCTAGACTGAGAAAAAGCAAAAGAACTGTCCAGGACTAAGGAGACTGTTGCATTTAAGCCCATGTGATATGGCCCTTGATACATGTTTAAGCAACATATATATCCATTGCAGTCCAAATTGTTTTATGAGTTACTACAATCGTTACTAGAACAAGAGATTCCTAAACCATACTTCATGCTGCACTCACAAATACTGTTCTATCAAGAACTTGTATACCACTGGACAATCCAGCAGTGATCATACCATAAGTTTAGCTTCTAAGGCTGCTCTTATTAATGTAACAGAGCAAAGTGGCTATAATACAGGAGGGAGTTTGGGACTCCAAAAAAACATAACTGCTTTTTCTTTCATTTTCAAAACATTACAGAAAGGAAGAAGCTGATTAAGACCTGTCTTTAGCTGTCTGTGTCAGTATGACAAAGACTCAGTTTAGAATTTCAGACCTTGTTGTTCACAATCTACTAAAGCACCTCTGTTGGTGTTTCCTTCTCCAGGATATGTTCAGTTTTCTCTAAAAGGAAGTGCCTGGAATACTGAGTGGCAAGATACTCTGTGAAAGTGACGCTGTGAAAGGTGAAGCTGTGAAATACTAGTAAGGGACCCTGAATACTGACATCTACGAATCTTGTCAAGAGATGTTGTGGTCTGACTTTTGTTGTTTTTCTTTGGAACGGATTCCTTGTGCATGCTAAAATTTTGCTGTGAGTATTCTTATGCAACTTCTGCAAGGAACAAGCAGCATTCTACATCCCCTCTATTATGTGGAATACTTAGTGAAAAAAATAGTGTGCTCTGCAGTGCGCAGATTACAACCAGTTTTATAGAATGATTTTAATGCATCCCAGACTACTTCGTATGGAGACAAAGTCCTCCATATCTATTAGTATATTTTCAGTGAAGCATGTGGGTAAAATACACACTGTTACAGTACATGACTATTCTCCCCACAAAATATACAGAAGAGTTCACTGGAGAGAGAAATTTAGAAATGCCAGTCCTTCATGTCACATGTAAAGAAATAAGCCTTTACTCTGATCTTTTTGCTGAGAGAACTGAAGATGTTATAATTAAAATAAATAAAAAGTGAAAGTCAACTTTTTTTTAGAACATCTTCTCTAGTATACTTTCAAAATCAAAGTTGAGTTGCAGTATTTTGATATTTTGATACAGTCTGGGAAAGTCAGTATAGAAACTGACTTTCAAATACCTCAATTTTTTTTTAGTTAAGCATAGGTGTGGTATACTGCTGTGTATATATGTATATACAAGAAATAGAATATGTTTTAAAACTTGCTCACGTAATATTGCATAACACAACTCTGTGAGCTATTACATTATTAACTTTTGTATAGCAATTAACTTTTCCTTGAAATTACATGTTAATATTTATCACATAATAGTTCTGCCCTAAAATGATAACTTGTGAATGTGCAAATTTTCAACCTTGTTTGAAAACATAAGAAACTACACTCCACTTTTTTCATACTTACTAAACAAAGGGGGGAAAAGTAGTAACTGATCTGCTTTTTACTGTAATGTCACTTGAATTGGCACTCATAAGAAGTGTAAATAAACTAGCAGTAAATCTGTAACCTGAACACTAAGAGGGATGTTGTGTTGTGTCTTTTGTTTTGCAAATGAAATTACATGAAATAATTTCATACCATTGTATTTTACCTTATGGCGTTTCTGGTGTTTATCAGAATAATGAATGAAGATCAGGTAGGATTGGACCTTTGTGAGGAAATCTCCAAATATCCTTAAATGTTATAGCAAGGAGTGATGGTTACTCAACAGATGGTGCTCTTTTCTTTCAGTTGGTATTCAGTCAGTGCTACAGCAGGACATTTGTTTTTTTCTCAAAGTCAAGGTCCTGGTTAAACCTGATCAGAAAATGGAAAGTGTGTTCTGAAAAAAAATCAGATTCTTATGTGTAAGGTTGACAACTGAAAACTTTCCCCTCATAGCCAAAAAGAAAGCCATTTATGAGTGTCATGCAGCTAGTAAATTAAGTACTTGATTTCCTTGGGATACTGTACATTTGAGATACTGCAACATTTCAGTGTATCAATTTACATTAAGTGTATTTTTCCAATTTCTGATGATAGTCTCATTGACTTACAGGGCATAATGTTAAAAACAGTGTGTCTGTAGTCTTGCCTAATTTCCCTACACGTCCCTTAATTGATACATTTGGATTCAACTTCTGAAGTAAAATAGTATTCAATTTAGAAGTGTTACATGTCTGTACAGTACAGATTTAAAACAAAATATGAAAATAAATGGAATTTTAAAAACTAAGCCAATTTATACAGGTGTTTAGACTGTAGAAACTGATGTTTAGCCATATAAGGAATTTTTTAGTGCAAGAGATAGGTACTAACATATTAAGATATCTCATTGCTTTTTTTTTTGACCATTGGATGTTGGGCTTGTTGGGTCACATCTTGAACTTCAGTACCAAACTTCTACTGAAGCCCTAGAGTAGGTGTCAACAATTACCTTTGTGGAACTTGCCCTCAGTAATCACCCAAGGTCCAGATGTACTCTTGTCAAATGTTGAAACCAGTGTTACTTTTGGAAAGAGAATCAGTTTTCTCTGTCCAACTACTTTCTGGATGTATTATTCTTTGTATATAGATGTCTATTAAGTGTAACACACAGCCTTTAATCTTTTCTCACAGTAATTGCCTAGATTTCTTAATTAAAAAAAGATGATTGAACTGTAATAAAAAAATGACATTTCTCTTCTAGACTGACTTTTTCAAAGGGTTTATGCGAAAACAGATTGTGAATCTCAAGTTTTACAGTTGGCGGAGCTGATCCAGGAGGTTTTTTGCTCCTGAAGGTACTAGGTCTTACAGGTTTTTTTCTCTTGCCCTATGTTACTCTGTCCTCCCTTGTTCGAGGTCACATGCTACTGTCTCTTTCTTTGTGCAGGTATAGTGCTTGTCAGGCTCTCCTGTGAGCTGTTTTAACTCACTAGCAAGGCAGAAAACTGGTATCTTTCTTGCTAAGCTGGGTTTCTGTTACTTTACTAAGTGAAAGGCACTCATGGAAAGGTCCAAAATCCACCACAGACAGCAGAAGACATGGGACATGCCGGAGACAAAGAAGATGAGGCAGCAAGGAACAGAAATTCACTTTTTGGGAGCAGTGTGCACCACATTGCCTTATCTTATACTGAGGCATCTCAAAATTAGATCTTCAAATCTAAACTCTCTTTGTTCTGTAAAGGCAGACCTCTCCACATGATAATTCATCTTGTAAGACAGTTATCTAAGAAAAGCTGTAGGAATAACCTTTTTAATTACTTTCTCTCTATGGTTTATAAGGGGATCTTGTAGGTGAATAGAGTGTTCACATTATCTCTAAAATTAAGAGAGATTAATCTTATTTTCCTGACTTTCAACAAGTCCTAGAGTAGGATTTGAGATAACATTTTCTTTCACAATGTATTTTAGGGGAGGCTAAGAGCATACACATATTCAGTTACCACAGTTTAGCAGGTGAGTGGTCACTGGCTATGGTCTGGTACCTCAGCAGCTTGAGGTCACTAGTCCATGCCTTCAGCCTCTGCTGATGCTATAGACTGCATTGGCAGGAAGAACAATTTCTGAGGTTGGCTGCTGTAAATTTCTTGTTCATTACTGTTGCCCCTGGGAACAAGTTTCAATTGGAATAGTGTATGACACACAACAGAACTGTATTATGTTAAAAGACATCTGCAACAGGTGCTGTTGTTGTAAAGAGCTGTGACAGGTCAAATGGAAGCGTAGAGGTGATAGGCATCACAGCAGCAGTCAGCACAGCTGTGTGATGGAGAGTATGAGCATGAAATTGATTACAATTACTTGGTATCTTAGAAGCAAGCTTTAACAGTTCTGAAATGGAGCTGAACAAAATTTGTTTCATTTGTACTTTCTTACCTGTAATCTATATCTAAGCTAACAGCCCCTGATAATATTCTTGTAACAGTTTTTATATGTGATAAAATACTGAGCATTTATTTCCAGAAAGGATATTGTACTCCAGATCACTTGCTGTCAATATAATGTAATTTCTGTATTTTAAAAATTTCTCCAATAGATGGCAGTAGCTGCTTATTGGCTGATAAATGAACACAATTCATAGTACGCTATATAAACATAAAGCAGTAAAACCCAAGTATGTTCATATATAGGTACTTAACACATAACTGACATGAAATTATGTATATTACAAGTGTGTCATCTGTTTTCCATATTTGAACATGAAATCCTTTCTGAGTATTTTCCTTTTGAGTGTGCTGGTTTGCTCACAATTACATGATAGTATAAAACTAATAAAAGTATTATAGAGCTACTAAAGGTTAAGGATAAATATATTTCAGAGCATGCTTAGTTCTGAGGTCATTAGGGTTTGTCTACATTTGAAATCTGTTTTGGGTTACCTTGAGTTGGTTTGTCTTACATCCACATTAGAAGGCTCTATTGTAAATTATGTGACATTAAATTGTGCTTTTATGATTGGCGTTTTACTTAGATAATATTGCAAGTTTACTTGCACTAAAGCCAGTATGGCTGATGCTACATTGTGAAATATGTCATGTTGCAAGACTGTCAAAATCTGCCACTTTTTCTACCATGTTTTGCTGCTTCTAGGCTTTCTGTTCATCCATGGTGCTTCTTCTGTTCTGGAGTCAAGGTAGAGAGATGGTTAATGTGCTGTTTAAATATTTAACTGAAGACTTTTACACGGTCGTGTCTAATCCATATGGAGTTCACAAACCAGAGCTCTTGGTGCTTCTTCTGCCATATATGATGTTACTGGGGTCATATACTGAGAAGCTTGGAGTGGAGTCTTTTTTCACCAGAATGATCTGCATTACTTTAACTGATCTGCGGTTATATAGACAACCACCATTATGCAGATGAAGGAATACGTGGGATGAATTCTGGTTTCACTAAATACCTCATAAGTAGATTCTGGATGAGAATTACAATGGTCTGTTATTTCTATGAAAAGTTTGATAATATCTTCCTAACTGCTCTACGGCAGTCTCAGTAACACAAATACGAAAATGCCAGACACATTGGATCTCATAAACCCTCATAGAGACATGGAGAACTAGAAGATCCTGAAAAACACTGATGAATCAACCTCAACCACAAGCAGAGAACAAAACCCATGCATGGGGCCAAATCCAGTAAATAGAAATTGATACAGTGGAATATAACTTCAGCACAGGTGGGTAGGGAGGTTTAAATAACTTAATGGCACTAACACATTTTTCCAGCCTTTCTTTGTCTCATAGATTAAGTGCCGCTCCTACCACCTTGCCTGCACCTTGACTGCTATTCAGCTGTCCTGCACACCACCTGTTACCACTTCCCTATTTCTGTAAGTACATACAAACAGAAACAGTGTCCCACTCTGTGTCCCCGATCGTGGTACTTCATCTCTTTGCTTCTGCCTAGTGACTCTTCATTCCCTGAAAAGGGAATCCAGGTGACTTTTAAAGGAAGATGTACAGACAAGAGAGACTCAGTAAGTGGTATCTTGGAAAGAATGAAAGAGCACACATAACTCTTTTTCACTACACTACACCACTTCACTACACTACACTGTCATTATGTGGCTTTACAATATTCACAGGAACAGCCAGCTTATTAGTGGTCATTCATTTCTCCAGGTTTGCAGGGCAACCAGTTTTTACTGTGATGCTTTGTATCACACCTGGGGAGTAGCAACGCAAATGAGGAAGCTAACTTCTTCTGCTTTTTACCTTACAGCTTTAACGCTATGAAAAAGAAAGGGTGGGGAGAGGGAAATGATAGTGAATGATGTTGCAAAGGCAAACAACTTTCTTGAAATACATAGCAAAGTAGTCTTTTGAATGTACATAGTGTTATGAAAGCCTATGCTGAGATTTTTATAAGAATAGTATTAATTTGTTGATATTGCTATGTGTTGAATTAAAACCAGTGGACTTTTTCTTCTCACTGTTTTGGGTGATGGATCCCCTTTTATATCATCACCATCATCATAACATATTCAAAGACACCAAAACAACAAGGAAACTTCAACCTTGTTACAAGAACTGTATTACAAACTATGCATGAATGTGCGGCAAAAATAACACTGAATGTGATAACACTTATCAAATCTGATTAAACTGTGATATCAGAACACTGAGACAAGAAGACAAGTAGCATTCCTAAGACATGTCCTCTGTGAAAAAAATGTATACTGATGAACAGCTGAAATTAGTATCAGTGTATGAGTACAATACATCCCTCATTTTTTGAATTTGTATCATTCCACTGAGTTGGCCTTTCTGACTTACCAAGCTTGCTTTTCTCCTACTCCCTTGTGCAAGATTCTCTCTTACCTGCATTCCTGAGCTGCTACAAAACACATCAAGCAGCAATCAAAGGGAACATTTTTTTTTTTTCCTCTGGAATCTCTGTCTTTCTTTCAGTGATGTGCCACTGTATTATGTCTTAGTCATTTCTATGTATCTCATTAGAGTACGTGAACTTTCCATACACAGACCAAACACTGACGTACCATGGAGAAACATTTTTCTCTCTTTATGAACCTTGGGATATAGAGTTAAAAAACCCCAAACATTTGTAGAATCAATAGCCTTCTTTGATTTAGAGAATGCCAGCTATGCAAAACCATTTGTATCAATACAAATAAAAGATACAGCTTGGGTTGTCTTACTGTTGTTGGATAGAGTCACATGTCTCTATTATGACAGCCCTAATGTTTGAGTTACTTATATGCCAAATTAATTACTAATCGCCAGGGTGGTAAAATAACCACTGTCACACGCTTTTCTCTCTCGAGGTTGTTCTTGTGTATGGGAGGTAATATCTGCAGCTACAGGACAGACTAAGCAGACAGTTCTAAGAAAGCTAATATCTGCAGCTACAGGACAGACTAAGCAGACAGTTCTAAGAAAGCAGGTTTGAGATCCTACAGTTCTGCTGCCATGTCATGACTGTCTTTTGGCCCACTAGTGAGTAGTATTTGACTGAACCCAAAGCCACTGTCTTCATTTGCAGATGGTCCTGATTCAGAAGTTATTCTCCATTTTGTATATGTTGGCAGCAGCTACCTGTGTTCATCACGATTTGCTCCAGACTGCCTGACTTCACTTTGGAAAAGAAATAGGGTTATGAAACCAAGATGGTAATAAGACCAATAAAAGAGAAACTTTGGTAGTGACAGAGGAGCTTCAAGATTAACGAAGTTCCAACATAAGCGCGGTTGGTCAGGCCCACTGGGCAGTGGGAGCGCACACAACAAACTTTGTACAACTGTACCAAGTCAGACATCAAAAAAGGAGTGGAATCTAGCACCAATGGTCACAGACATATCACTTAGTGTCCTGCGCCATCCACAGCTGATCAGGATGACAGAGGCAAGGTGGATTACTGGTGAGCAACATCTTGTATAGGTCATTTCCATGTGGAGATTGCAATTGTAAAGACAAAGTCCATTTTTGGACAAGTCAGATAGCTTTGATCAGCTTCCCCACTCTCATACAGTTATCTTCCACATCCCTAGCAAACATGGATCACTCTTGCTATTTCAGGCACAATGCTGAAGATTTTCTTATCTGAGCTGGAGAGAGAGAAGAGGTAGAAAGGTTGTGCCAGCCTCACCTCAAACTGGGTACCTTCTCAAAACAGGCCTATGGAAAGCAAATTGCTCCTAGGCAAGACATGGCAAGCTACCCAAGATGCCAAAATGATTTGCTGTGGCCCTGCTCCACTACAACTCAATCAGTGCTAGGTGCAGTGCAGCTTGCCAATCTGTATGAATATTTCCAGTGAACACTGTATCTTTCAAGTTGTTGCAGGACTAAAAATATAGAATGCTTTTGACTCCTAGACTGGTCGGTTCACACAAATTCTATACAGTTGGGTATGGCTGACCTTCCTGACACTGATATTGTCAAGTTTCTGGAAAACAAAGAGAACATTAACTTCAGTAGGCACTGAGGAGTTATCCACTGCCACAACAGATTGACTTTTCCCAGTCTATGTAAGTGTTTATTGCATATACATGCACATCTTGATTTCCTGGCAGGAATATTTAGAATACATGCAAACTTTGTTGGAGTGCACTGCTTGTCCTGGAGATTATAGTGTTTCTCTAGCTAGCTCCTGTTCCTAGTTACAGCCTCTAAAATCTGTTTACAGAGCTCTTTGTATGAAAACTCCCTCGTCTTTTTTAGTCAAATGAGCCGACTGAGCAGCATCTTATCATTTATATTTTTTATCCTGATCCCATCTGAGCTTGTTTTACTATGGGCTTTACGCTCAATATGGAGCATGTGAACAAATATACTGCTCCAGGGAAGACAAAGTTCCTTCTATTCCAAAGATTGGCTGTGTGATAAACATTACATAGTTTGAACTAAGGCCAAGTGCAAGGTCCTGCACATGGGTAGGGGCAATCCCATGCACAAATACAGACTGGGCGGAGAATGGATTGAGAGCAGCCCTGAGGAGAGGGACTTGGGGGATGAGAAGCTCAACGTGAGCCGACAATGTGCACTCGCAGCCCAGAAAACCAACTGCATCCTGGGCTGCATCAGAAGACATGTGGCCAGCAGGTCGAGGGAGGTGATTCTGCTCCTCTACTCTGCTCTCGTGAGACCCTGCCTGGAATACTGCATCCAGCTCTGGAGCCCCCAACATAAGAAGGACATGGACCTGTTGGAGTGGGTCCAGAGGAGGGCCACGAAGATGATCAGAGGATTAGAGACCTCTCCCATAAAGACAGGCAGAGAGAGTTGGCGTTGTTCAGCCTGGAGAAGAGAAGGCTCTGGGGAGACCTTATAGCAGCCTTCTGGTACCTAAAGGGAGCCTACAGAAAAGATGAGGAGAGACTCTTTACCAGGGAGTGTAGTGATAGGGTGAGGGGTAACAGTTTTAAAGTGAAAGAGGGTAGATTTAGATTAGATATTAGGAAGAAATTCTTTACTGTGAGGGTGGTGAGACACTGGAACAGGTTACCCAGAGAAGGTGTGGATGCCCCATCCCTGGAAATGTTCAAGGCCAGGTTGGATGGGGCTTTGAGCAACCAGATCTAGTGGAAGGTGTCCCTGCCCATGACAGGGGAGTTGGGTCTACATGCTCTTTAAGGTCGCTTCCAATGCTTACCATTCTATGATTCTGTGAATCAGAATTTAAAATCCTGCCATAGGACAGGAATGCTATAAATGCAAAAATGACATAAAAGCATTTCTTTAGATAGTAATTGGAAGAATTAATTCTGATTCTTTTTCTTTGCCCTTAAAAAAATCACTCTATAGCAGTTCTGAGTAGTTTTATGTTACAAAAAGGTGGGTTATTTTTTTCATTCTGTATATCCAACTACCCCAAATATGTGGAAACTTAAAGAACAGGATCTAGCAGCAAAAACCTTTACAAAGTTTTTCAGAGTTTTCCTCAAATATTTTTTCACATGAGGAAAGGACATACACATACCCGACTGCTATGAGGCATAGCCAACAAATAATTATGGTCTGTGAGTGACTGGAAGACAGTCAAGGATGCCATGCTGAGTCTACATTTCCAACATTGTCTCCTGCTCTCTGCTATAGCATTTTTCAGCAGATGGAAGCAATCAGTATTGAACATATGTGTAAACTGTGTTATTTACAGTCCGCTGTCCACATACTGCCATGTAGTTCTTTAACAATAGTCAGGCACATTCGGGACAGTGTGAAACGTAGTTAAGATGGTATTGTTCCTCCTTCATTGTCAAGAGCTCTGGAGGTGCTTGTGATTGGGACAAGAAACTGATAATTTCTATGCCAAAACAGCTGTCTTGTTCCCATAGTCTTTGCAAATGGAACTGGAACCTATCTAATCCCCGTTTTTCCTTGACCACAGAGAATTCACTCAGGATAGTTCATAGATCAACATTGGCTTCCAGGACTATGCCATTCAGTTTGAATGCACGTTCAGCAGGCATTATACGTGTCAAAACAGCTTGGCTGACAACAGTTGCAGACTTAGTGAAGTGACAGGTGGGACAAAGGAATTTTTGCCTCAGTAAAACAAGATACTTCACTAATCAGCTAATGCAACTGTGAGGGCATGGTCTTTTGTCAGCAAAGAAAGAACTGAGCTTTTGGACAAATGCTGACTCCTGAAAAGAATAAATTTGGCGGGTATGAAGACAAGTAACTAACTTGTATCCTTTCATAAGTAAGGAAAATTCCTGCTTTTTTTTTCACCAATAGAACAAAAGATTTTTTTATTCAAAAGGAAAAAATGTTGAAATAGTTGAGTAATTCACTTAGTTTGTGAAACTAAAAAGCAGCCAAGGACTTCTGCTTGATCAATAAACTAGTGCTTTTCTTTAATTTTAAGTCTGACATTCACAATGGTGCAACCCAGATTAGAAGTACATTACAGTTTAAAGATTTAGTCTCTCTACTTCTCTATGTGAATGTGAAAAGTAAGATTTTGAATTTTCTTTAGTTATAAGCAAGATCATAATTTCAAAAACTATACAAGCTTAACAAGACTGACCAAACCTGACCTTTGTTTTTTCCATCCTTCAACAAGAGGCAAAGCTTTTTGAGCATTTTTCTGCATAAAATGTCTGCTTTTGAATCAGAAGTTCTTGATTCGGTGCTCTCTAAGCAGANAAACTGTGTTATTTACAGTCCGCTGTCCACATACTGCCATGTAGTTCTTTAACAATAGTCAGGCACATTCGGGACAGTGTGAAACGTAGTTAAGATGGTATTGTTCCTCCTTCATTGTCAAGAGCTCTGGAGGTGCTTGTGATTGGGACAAGAAACTGATAATTTCTATGCCAAAACAGCTGTCTTGTTCCCATAGTCTTTGCAAATGGAACTGGAACCTATCTAATCCCCGTTTTTCCTTGACCACAGAGAATTCACTCAGGATAGTTCATAGATCAACATTGGCTTCCAGGACTATGCCATTCAGTTTGAATGCACGTTCAGCAGGCATTATACGTGTCAAAACAGCTTGGCTGACAACAGTTGCAGACTTAGTGAAGTGACAGGTGGGACAAAGGAATTTTTGCCTCAGTAAAACAAGATACTTCACTAATCAGCTAATGCAACTGTGAGGGCATGGTCTTTTGTCAGCAAAGAAAGAACTGAGCTTTTGGACAAATGCTGACTCCTGAAAAGAATAAATTTGGCGGGTATGAAGACAAGTAACTAACTTGTATCCTTTCATAAGTAAGGAAAATTCCTGCTTTTTTTTTCACCAATAGAACAAAAGATTTTTTTATTCAAAAGGAAAAAATGTTGAAATAGTTGAGTAATTCACTTAGTTTGTGAAACTAAAAAGCAGCCAAGGACTTCTGCTTGATCAATAAACTAGTGCTTTTCTTTAATTTTAAGTCTGACATTCACAATGGTGCAACCCAGATTAGAAGTACATTACAGTTTAAAGATTTAGTCTCTCTACTTCTCTATGTGAATGTGAAAAGTAAGATTTTGAATTTTCTTTAGTTATAAGCAAGATCATAATTTCAAAAACTATACAAGCTTAACAAGACTGACCAAACCTGACCTTTGTTTTTTCCATCCTTCAACAAGAGGCAAAGCTTTTTGAGCATTTTTCTGCATAAAATGTCTGCTTTTGAATCAGAAGTTCTTGATTCGGTGCTCTCTAAGCAGAAGAGATCCAGTAGCCCAGACATCTCTCCTAGTAGAAACTTGGGATCCTCGTGGAAACATTTCACCCACAATGGGACTTGATGAATCACAGCTCTGGAAATTTGTCAGTCAGCTGGAAACAGAAGGCATGAGATTTGTGGAGAGGGGAACTACTAAGTGCAGTATAAACTACCTTTGCTAAATAAGGTTGTTCCCTACTATGCTGTCTTCTCACAAAATTATGTATTTCTGGAAGTTCTTATTCCTATATACAAAAAGGCCTCCTTAAAACAAATCAGTTCCATTTTAACATGTGTGTTTAACAAGCTTAAAAAAGAATGTATTTTTAAACTTTCTCATGAACTACATTTCAACATTGCTACAGCTGCACAGACCAGCTTCTGCTAATCTACAATCTTTTCTGAGGGTTTCAGTGCAGGCTGTATGAATTGTTGCAGGGTACAGTCTTGAGACTCCAGTGTGTGTTGATTAAAATATTAAAATGGTTGTGTTCTTAGATTCTAGTATCATGAATATGATAAGACAATTGGTAACACATTCAGTGATTCAAACAGTAAAGCCAAGACTGTCCCTGCTGCAAAGTTTAATATTTACATAAAGAAAATACATAAATATCAGTAACAGGAAACAGCCGTTGTGAGAATACTGTTACATCCTCTGCAATAATTATGAGGCAGGAAATACTTATGATATTTACTCACATGTGCACATACAGACACAGACACATCCCCTTGTATGAGAGTTTAAATGTCCCTAGAATTCTTGTATTTTTGGCTCAGTTTGATAGTTACAAGCTTTGAATACCCCACCTAATTTGCGGGAAATCCTTTCCCTGTGTTTACAGTCCTTTTTCTTTGTGTTTACTTCATGTAAACCGAGAACAATGGTGGCTTTTTTTAAATGCTTTTTATCTTTTGGAATTGTTAGAGGTCCCATAGTTCTGCTGTCACTAGGTCACTGAACAGATAGTTTAGCTTTGCCCAGTTGTGTGTATTGTAACAGAGTAACTCTGCTTTGATACTTAAAGCCAGGCTTCAAAAGCATCTAGTTTTTAAAGCTGGCTGAAATGTTGCATCTGTTTAGAAAAGGTAAAACCAATTTCCTTTTTTAGACACAGCTTTTCAGCCAATATAACTTTACTAAAACACCTTAGCTAGCTTTCCCAAGGTGCATAGTAGTGGCAGAGGGATGTGGTTTCAGTCCTTGCATCTGGTCACACAGTACCCTGTCACGTGTCCTGTATCCTGTCACGTGTCCTGCATTAAGTTAAATGGCAGGGACATGACAGGACATTGACAGGCATTGACAGGACATAACTTGAAGACTGCAGGCACACCTTCTTAGAGCCTTGGATGTATTGGATTGTAAATTCCAATGTATTATAATGTGAATTTGGCTAAAAGTTGATGATGTGATGTGTACAGATGATGAACGAGGAAATGTTTCTATTCAGAAGAGCTGAACACTGATAGAAGAATATTTACGAGTCATAATATACATATAACCTTGCAAGAAAAAGTTTGTTCAATTTTTTAAAAATTATTTATTGCACATGGTCATATGTATAGTGCTAGAACCTAGCTCATGAAACAACTTTAAATTCTTTTTTCTTCAGGTGTTGATGAGTAGTACTACGCAATTTGTCTAGGAAAATGAAAGGTTATCTTAATGACTTTCTAAACCATTAGTTCTTTGCTAGAAGGTAACTCATGTACTTTCTAGCAAAATCCAAAGAAACAGCTGGACAGCTAATGTGTAAGGCTGACCAATGCCTTTTGCTTGTAGTTCAGATTAATTATGAGAGAAAAGCATCCTTCAGAGAGGTATGTTATTTAAAATATAATACAATATAATGAACATAATACACATTCTTTTTACTGCATAAAAAATAACTTAGTAAATGTTGCTAGTGGATTTCTTAAACCTGATGTGCCACCTACTTGATTTATGTCCTTGTTTGTGTGGTAGTGGCTGGGGAACCTTTTTCCTTTGTTGATGCTTTTCCCTTTAGACATATTATGGGGGGTTAAGTATGTCTTAATTGATTTTGAATCTGGTCTGTTATTTCTGCCAGGTTATTTTTCCTTGTTTGTAGCATTTCATGTGTGCTCAGTAGACCTAAAATCTAGGTCTTGTGTGGTTTTGCACATATGTACACTTCTGGTGTTTCTGATGTCTGTTCGTTACCAAGCCTGCGGCAATGCCAAACAGTAGTGAAGAGATGTAATCCTGTACAAAACTAGTGATTTCACATAGAAATATTCTGTTATCTGGTGGTTAAAACCCTACAGGTCACTTTACACATCTGAACATGATGATACTGATGGCTACACTGGAATTCCATAGAGCTGAAAGTCGATGCTGTAGGTCTTTGCAGGATAATGTCTTCTGAAAAGAAACATAATAGGTGTTGGCGTTATCTGACTGTTCTGTGCATACATCTTTGAATGTCCTTAGTGTGAACAACTGCTAATATGTTTAATATGCAGTAAAAATACTAACAGTGTCTCTATTTTCACCTTTCTGTGAGCCTTGCATGCTGCGTATGATGCTTTTGCTTCATGCAGCAGAAAGTACTTTGTGCAATAGGGATTATCAAGATTTCTCTCCAGTCACACTCAGTGAAATATCCTTTGCTAGATACTCTATTAAAAGTTACAAGTTTCTTTCTGGGAGCAGTTGGCTCCTTTTTCAGATTTTACTCAACAGTTCTGTCAGTTTTAATGGTAGAGAGGGTGCTTTAAAATCACTGTTCTGACTTCAGTTTCTCCCTTTGCTTCTGTTTATCAGTTTCTTGATTATAGTCTGTAATTCTTGTATTTCCATTGGGCTGATCGTTCATGTATTTCACCAAAATCAAGTAATGTGCTGAGCTAGTAGACTGTGAGAATTCCTTTGAAATGCTGTGCCCATCCACCTATCTGCTTTATCTCAATTATGAGTAAGTTGATGCTGACTGAATAATTGGGTATTCCCAACACATACATACAGCCTGAGCTTTCTCACATCTAATGAGTCCCTGACTCCTTCAAGACTATTTTAAGTGTTCAGGTTATAGTGCTTAAAACAGCAAGCAGAGATGAACTTGCAACATGATGCTTTCCATGGTGTGCTTAATAAATAGCTCAGTACTTCAGATAGACTCACGCAGGTAATGGTACAATGCAATGGAATCTTATTTTGACTGTCAAGCATATCATTCTGTCCAAAGCCTGAAACTTTGGATGTGTCTCCATCACAGAGTGCAGCTTTACACAGCAAAGCTGGAGCTAGCTCTGATTAAGCTGGTATGTCTACAGAGGGCAGCTCAGTGCCATACAGATATACTAGCCTTGATTCCCAAAGCAATATAATTACATCAGCTCAGACTCCATTCTCAATAAGATATCTTGCTTCCCAGTAAGAAGAATTACACAGCAACAGATCACTACACTGAGATAGCCACAATGCAGACCCCTTAGCTAGTTAGTTTTGACTTAGCATAAGTCTATGCCCTGTGCTGCATAGAAGTATGCTATACTGCAATGCTGATATATTCTATCCTCTTGTTTTGTTGAGTGTATATAGCAGAGGGATGTGGAATAAAAGGGTAAAATTTTCCCAAGTAATCCAAGTCTGCTTGTAATTTCAGACTTCAATTCAAGTGTTTCCTGGAATGCATCTGAAAAGAAACTTGCTGCTTCCTTTCACTGCTGTTAAATTAGTAATTATTCTTTTTCCCTCCCAAACAACATTGAGTCAGCTATCACAACCCTGAAAAGGGCAGAGCCCAGCTTAATTTTATTAAGGGTGCAACCTGCTATCTCCTCAGTGTTCAGCACAGGTCTGTTCTCTGCTCTTTGCCCTGAAAACAGTGCCTTAGTTGTGCTATACTCAGACTATATATAGCACTTAAGAGATATCAAGGGTTGACCTTGACCTCAAGCCCTTACAGATACTTAAGCTTTAAGGAGTCACCTGATGGAAGGTGACAGAGGTGTTTTAGCCCATTTTCTTCTTTCTGAAAATTTTATTATCAATGCTTGAGGAGACACACTTACTGAATATCTTTCTAACTGTCATATTTTATATGCATTTATTTAAAAAGCCGGTGGAGACAATGGGTGCTTTGATGGTTCCGTTTAACTGTGTTTCTCTATATTGAATATTTATTTTGATAGTGATCCCTCATCACAATAAAACCTCTTTCCCTATCATTTTCCCCACCTAAGCTCTTTATAATGAGCACAGAAAATTGCAAGTTTTTTCCCAGTTTGGAAAAAATTACCAATACAGTCCTGGATTACCTGAAGTACATTACAAAATAAACTGTCAAGGATTGACTTGCATGCTATGAGTATTTGCTGTAAAAGAAAACTAAGCAAAGTTTATGCTATTCTAAGTTGACAAAAGATTTTTTTGTGCAAAAATTACGT
This sequence comes from Burhinus bistriatus, assembly GCA_013397275.1. Taxonomy (NCBI): domain Eukaryota; kingdom Metazoa; phylum Chordata; class Aves; order Charadriiformes; family Burhinidae; genus Burhinus; species Burhinus bistriatus. The sequence continues at coordinate 135,378 of VYXH01003203.1, read as the reverse complement.
AACCATGATGCATGATAATAAAATCAATAACAACACAGTGCCTTACTCTAGCAATAAACTTTTCCTGCAATAATAAATTCAGTAATAACAAGCTTTCATGGAGAGTGTGTGTGTGTGTGTGGAAATTGGTGTCACATTGCAGCTGAAACCTCTGTCTCCCTGCTCTCAATAGTGTAGTTCCCTCTCCCCAGCATTTGTCAGTACTCCTTTGATCACATGGTAAGCTAACTGAGCAAAAATACATGTGTGTTTAGCTTGAATAAGCTCACAGTGCAAGAAGACAAGTGCCAGAGTTAACAGAAGGTGAAAATAATGTTTGGTTAGAAAAGGAAGATGGAGGAAAGAGGGATCTCTCCTTTTGAGTGGTGAAAAACAATTAATTTGGCTTGCTGTAATATAAAGTGGTATTTAACTGTACAAGTAGACTGCAAGAACAGTGACTGTTCTGCAGAGACAAGGATTATATCAATAAAGAGCATGTTCTGATGCACATGTCTCATTTCTTTAACTTATATGCTTGAGAATTTATAAAACGCACTCATTCAGAGAATGGTTTACAGTCATTAATAAGAACAGGCACAGTTTGAACATAGCACTTCTTCTGGAGGGAAATTACACATAGCTGTTGAAGTATTTTCATCTACATCTCATGTATACAGCAAACCCAATTGCTAATGAAAAAACATATGAATTACATGATTCATTAGGCTACATATTACTAAACTCTGTTTCTAAAGAAACCTTAAATAAGTGTTAAAATATTTAGACAATTTTAAGATGACAAATTCTTTGCTCTCAAATGATTTCAGTTCAAAATTCAGTCAAACTAGTAGAGAATATGCTTGAATATGCTAAAAAGTAAATAGTTTGTCAGAAAAGAATATCTGCTGAAGTTCTTTCTCTAAAAATGATCTCCAGAACTTTTTTTTTATAAATTTTGTTGTTGTTCACAAATCATTTGCAGATCTGAAGTAGAGAAGCATGTAGACATTTCTTTGAGTAGCTCTACCATTGCTACCAGAATAATGATCAGAAAATTGTGTCTAAGATGACTGTGACTTTTCACTCAACTCCTGCCCAGATTTTGGCTAAGCCAGCTCATGCTAAGGCCTGCTGTGTACTGGGAGCAGTGCATTAGGTCAAAGCGTAGGCAACTCATAGGCAGGATATAGTGGCCAGAAATAACTTAAAGTCATTATGTAGCCACTGCCACCTACAGCTTGTGGTGTCCTGCAGCCACAACCCTTGCATTAGCAATTGTCTGGCAGTTTCTTCAGAATCTGCTAAAAATGGATGGAAATAGACCACACTTCCAAGCTGGAAAGTATAAATCCTTCAGCTTACCCAAAATGTTTTTGAGGCTGCCCCAACAGCAGCTGGACTCCCAAGGCTTTTGTGCTTCCCAGTAGGTTACAGGGGAAGCCAGCACCATGATGGGTGAGAAAGGATGAGCACTCTCACGGTCAGCTAGGTAACTATTTTGTTCATAGGTGCATGAGTTACAAGTTATGAGCTGCGAGTTATAAATTAGAGAAGTTGTGAGTTAGAAACCTCATGAATTAAGTGATGAATTACTGAATTCACGTGTTAGACTAGTCTGTACAAAGGGGCTTGTGTCCTTGTTTGTCATGTTTGTTAGTTTTCTTTTCTAATGAGCTCATAAAATAAAGTTTAATTTACAGAGTACATTGTCCTGTACATTTGAGAGATCCAAGCAGACAATAACAGATGAACCAAGAAGAACACTGGGACATTTAGCTTCACTTTAGAGAAATCACTAGCAAATGGGCAAGAGGAGACAGATGTTACAGAGGGATGTAAATTTATTTTGAAATGTGCTGGATAGTCTGTTTGAGCCTGACCAAGCCCCACTGTGTACTGATGTGATACTTTTGTCCTGATAGGACAGATAGCTAGACAGGACTATATAGAGAACCACTCTTTCCAAATTTCGAAGCTTCTAGGTCAATCATTTTGGGGAAAACATGTATGGAAAGTCAGAAATAGAAATTTGACAAAGAATTTTTTAAAGTCATCTTCTCTTTAAAACAGTTAGATGTTAGAGATGCACCTTATCCTTGTCTGATTTTACTTTCTGTGTGAGCCCAGATTCTTAGTATCTTAGATTAGGCAAAGCTCTCTTGTCTGTGAGACAATGCTTCCTTTTTTACTGCTTTAATTTGCCATCCCATTGCTTCTCTAGCATAGTCCTTCATGGAGACATCAAGCTTTTCTGCAGTGTGACAGCTACCAATAATACAGCATGTTAATTGTTGCAGACAACCTAATACATAAGTTCAAACTGGTATTTACAAGTTTGTTCAGTTTTTTCTCCCTCTGTCCTAACGTCTTCTAGTCAAAACCATTTTTTATAGTATACTATAAGATATCTACATGTACTTTCCCAAAGCACTAAGTTCTGTCAATTCAGAACACTTGATGTTGAATTCTACTTATTATTCAAAATTATATACTTCAGGTACCTAAGCTTAAAAAAAAAGCAGAGTGATTGTTCCCTGACAATATGTTTTTCCTTATACACTCCTACAAGAGAGAAGCATTAAAGCAGTACAATAATAGGTTGGATTTTGATCTCAAGATGGTCAATCAATAAAGGAACTGCTGTCTTTTTGGAGTTTGAACAGTGATCTGATGATTTGCTTAATGGAAGAATCTTGGTTTTAAGATTACCAGTCCTTTGTGTGCTATCAGATTAGGCAAAGTTTAATATATTACTTCCTGTCACGTACCAGGTCTGGTATGAAGAAAGGATTTAGGTGCTTATAGGAAAAAAATTAAATGGAAGCTGAGTTGGTAAACTCTTGAAAACAAGTAACAAAAGGTGTCCTTCCTCAAGTTCTGTCAATGGACATCAACACTCTACAGAAAAACAAAACAATAATCAAAAGGTTCTGAATTACCTAATTATAAAACCTGTCCTCACCTGGTTACTGTTCATTTTCTTAACTATTGCAATGCCATAATTGTATAGTTATCCAATTGCCATGAAGTCTGTATGACAGATAAGACAGCAGTTTCAATCAGTCTAAAATAGATTTTGTATTGATACAAATACATACATACATACACATGTATATATAAAACAAAACAACATCAGCTTTTATTCATACCAGTGAGTTCCCTTCTGCTATTCCTTTTACAGATTTAGAAGGAAATTAAATTATAATATCAGACCATGTATTTTTCCATGTATTGTTAGGTTAAAGCTTTAACACATCCTGCCACATTGTACTTCAGATTTCATGCTCACACTTCATTATTTAGCTCATCAGCTATTTTCAAGCATCAAAGATAAGAAAAAGAACAAAAAGGATCAGTAAAAAGAACAAAGAAGGCCTAAAGCCTTATGTACAATTGTAATAATGAGTCACCATCCTGCATCTTGAAGGGAGCTACACCTACATGGGAGAAGATCAGTATTCAAAAATTTCAGAAACTAGTTGGTGTTTAAGTATGTTCCTCAAATATAACCTGTGCTGAAGCGAAGCCTAGAAGCAATGAGAAGCCTAGAAGCAATGAGAATTTTGGATCCCATTTTATGTGGGCCAAATTTTCCCCAGGAACACATTCTGCAAGTCCATAAAGGAGCTGAGATCAGAATTAGTATAGAGGGCAGTTCAGGAGAGTAAGAAAGTCTAAAACTAGTAGCAGAGGTTGTGTTCCGATAAAACTTGCTGTAATAGGAACAAGCCAGAGAAACAAGTTCTTTATCATAGTTTGACCCTGTCAATCAGCAAAAATGTGATAGAGAGGGAGCCTAAAGCCAGCTTTTTCTTCAAGGAAATAGGAAATTGTTTACCTGTAAGGCTTATTGCCCTAAAACTTTATCCAATCTGGTCCAGGAGCACAGTATAGAAATCATAGTTCTGCTTTCACTCCTTCGAATAAGTGTAATCCTTTACCTTGAAGATAGCAATGCATGTTGAATATTGCAAATTAAAAAAAATACAATGAAGGCAAAGTACTTCAGGTTTCATAGAAAACGAACGTGAAGCACATACACAGCCTTTCCAGTAAAATTGAAGCAAATTTTTCCTTCATTGCATTATTTGCCCAGGAGAATTTTTATGTGTTGGTTACTTTCAAAGTGAAAACCAAGCAAGGAAGCAAACAAATAAAAAACTATAGGGAAAGCAAATTTCTAGATGCTATGTCTGGCTAAAGTTGGAAAAAAATCTTAGTCAAAGCAAGACTTTTAAGATTCAAACTATTTCATATGTTCTAGTGGAGTCTGCAACCTTTTATGACTTTTCTCTGTTATTTTTCAATAATTTTCATTTCCTAGGATTTTACAAACTATTTTAACTATTTTTATTGAGAATTAAAATAAAGTCCAGCATATAAAGTCTTGCTTTTAAGGTTGTTTGTATGAAATAATTAAAACAAGCAGAATAAGTATGTTTATCTTCCCTCCAGACCTTGTTTGGTCACCCTTTTCCATCAGTAAATACTGCCTTCTATTCATTTACCTACAACTAGAAAAAAAAAAAAAAAAAGAATTAGAAAGAAGCAGTAAATCTAAATCATATACAAAAGTTGAACTAAGCACCAAAAGGAAAGAGCCAGGTCTTGTGGAGGCCAGAATTTCTACATAAGTTCAGTGAGAGATTCAGTTCTCCGATGACTTATCTGCACCAGGCACTTACAAAAGGAATTGGGGAAGAAAGACCCTCTCATACACACTTTCCTTCCTTTCTCTGTGCAGGCTGCCTACCATGTCAACATCCACAACCATCTCAGAACATGGAGGCAGACAGAAAACATGAAGGAGAAATAGTCTAAGACTTACATCAGGCATGCCCCAAGATGATGGCCAACACTGCTGATTGAATAGTAAATTATTACCCCCCTGGAGCAATGAGGAAACGATGTATATGTTTTGCCCCTGAGGTGTGTCTCTGGGGCATAGTGTCTCCTGTGACTCCCACTCCCATAATGAAGGTTAAACACCAACCTTTGCTTAGGGCTGTGCCCAAAGATATAGTCTACATTTCGGAAGCAGATTCAGGCTTTTATTCCTGGCCTTAACTGTATGCAGTCAGCCAAGATACTGAGTGTATCAATGGAGGCCCTGTTCTCCGTTGTACTGGTGCTAGGTAAAGGCTGATTGGTATTCAGATATTCCTGAATGAGTTTTGCATCACTGCGGGTGAAATGTTGAGGTTTCTGGAGCTCTGGTTTCATAAAGATGCAGATGACGCTTAGCTTCACTGCAAATTTTTGTTACTGCTTTTGCTTTCCCAGAGGTGGGCTGAGATTTGAATCTCAATGACGCAGATAACCGATGCAAAATGACAGCGAGTAGAATAGGCTGCAAAAAACTTTCAGTTTATGAGTCTTATCTTCTGTATATTCATTAAAGCATGCATGATTTGGGTGAAGGTCTTTAGACCCTGCTCTGCTTCCTGTATACATGTGGTTGTGGAGGCTAAATGTATTTTTTTGTCTAGATTTTTCCAATATTGTCTCAGATTTGAACTTGGCTGCTAATGTGTCTCAGGGGCATTATATAGTGCTGATACTTACTACATCACATGTGTGGAAAATGCTTCTAGGAGTGTTTGATGGACTCTATATGTGGCCAAATAAAGCTCTACAATAATGTGAATACATTCTACCAGTACTATTTGTTACTTAGGGTATACAGTAAATATTACTTTTTTGCCATAATTTTCTACAAGGTTTCTGTGGTGCATTTCTACATTATATGAATTTTACAGTGCAAAATATGTCTGCCTTAAACTAGGAAGCATGTATAGGCTTCTTACTTGCTTCAGTACTCATTTCATCCTGCTAATTCTGTATTTCAAGTCTACTGGATGGCTTGGGGTAGTCATTAGGAAGTCCTACATCTTATTATCTGCAGTATCACTAGCAATTTGCTGGACATTCTGAGTTGACGGTCACTGGAGGCATTAGAGTGAAGACCAACACCTGATGGAATACCCTATATTTTTCAGTTCGTATATCTCCAGCAGGTTAAGTTGTTAAACTTTGAGGCACATTGTAAGTCTTTTTCTTCAGGAAGCAGGGTGCAGAGGATTTCAGATAACCTTACATCGTCTTGTATTAACAATCAAGGAACTTGCAGGATACAAATAGATATGATTAATACTGAAATGAGCAGCCCAGAGCTTCCTGAAAGTGGTTATTAAGCCTCTGCACATCCATATTACTTTAGCTAGTTTATTCAGAGAGATTCCCAGGTAAGAGCCAAAGGTCATTAAATGGCCCTTTGCTCTCCCTGGTTAATGATAGGCTATGGCCAATAGAACTCCCCGGTTCATCAGAAATATCAATATTCTCATGTCCTGAAATACAGAAGGTAATGAAAGGTTAAGCAATTGTGCACAGTGGTAGGTGACAGTGCAAGAAGAGAGACATGTTCCTAAGGGGTTAATGTCCATGCATTAGTCTATTACAGCAGCTGGAGAGCAATTTCCTATTCTTTTGTTTTGGCTATGGTTACTAATATCCCCATTTTTTCTGGTCTGTCTCACTTTGATGTCAAAATAATTATTAAACAACTAAGTACCCCCAGTTGGCAAATGCTCTTTATAGGAAGTCTGTTCACAAATATAAAAAGGTAGGAGTGAATAACAAATACCTTGTACCAGTTTGTGCTAATATGCCAGCAGAAGCCCACAGAAAAAGAAACTGTTGATTGTCTATTAATACTCCTGTCACAAGGAAGAGTGTGTATGTGTCTACGAAGTGTGAGTAACTTTTTAAAAGTGACCCACTCCACGAGAGCCTTCATAACAGCTAAATGTGGTTTAACAACAAAGTCACCATGGTTTAATATCCTCCTTTGGTAAATTAGTGGCCAATTACTAACACGTACTGAAAGAACACATTGCATCTGCCAATCTTTATTCAGGGGTCTGCGTACTAACTTTAAGAAATGCAGTTACATGTTTTGTCTGGTGTCTGTCTATTTTTATTCCTGTAGAAATAATGCACTGAAGTAGTTTTCCTCCTAGGCATAGTATAAAGACAGTCATATATGTTCCGTACACGTGATTCCCGCTTGCTTGTTAATGAGTGGTTCACAGGAGTATGACACATGAGCACTAAAGGTGAAATATAGCACAGGGCATGAAAAACATAGCACAGGGCATGAATGCATAGACCTTGTACCACACTTGTACCACAGAGTGCAGTTCTGCTGTCTGCACCAAACTTTACTGGAAGCAGATGCGTTGAGGAGCACAGTGCAGGGATACAGTAAGAATTCTGAATGGCATTAGCTGGTCTTGTTTGTTTGGCCTTGGAAGACAGAAAGTGGCACCAGAAGCCCTGGAGCAGTGCAAGGTGAAGGCTCAGGGTAGGAAACTGATCCCAAGTGACACAAGCAGACTCAGAAACCACAGCCTGAAACTCAGCTGACTGTTACATGGTGTTCCCAAGCAAGCAGCTGTGTGTCTTGTCTGTCTGACAGTAATGTTTTTTTTTCCTTTTCCTTTTTGCAAATATGTAGGAAAAACACTCACTAGTATTCCTGTGTATCTGTTCTACTGTTTGAGAAAATGCTTCTCCCTCCTAGCTGCAGATTCCCTCAATATACCTAGATATGTCAAGACACTTTTAGAGTTACTTTAAGGTAAAGGTCTGAGTGTAGCTGAACACCGAGATCAGCGTGCTTAGATCAGTCGACTAGGCTTATCAGAGCCAAATGACTTCATTTGAAGTTATTTCAATCAAAAACTTAGTCCAATTAGAATATTTTTATAATATCCATCTAAAGTTATATTAAACGATATATTGATTTAGATCACAAAAAGTAATTCGAGCTCGTATTGTGTTAAAGCAACAGAGGTGAAATACTACTACTGAAAAGGGTTTAAGTGCATGGTTCTTAGTGCTCTTTAATTTCTGTTGTAGCAGACCATGTATGCACCCTGCTTTCTTCAGTGGCAGTAATTTCTTTATCTACAGTTATGGGTCAAAATTCTGATTTAACTATACCCTAACATGAGCAGGAGGGCATGAGTTTCAGGAGCAACAAAGTTTGCCTCTGGAAAAGCAAAAACATACTACAGGCTCTGCCTCAGGAAATCTAAGCTAGTTTTAAAATGAAAAGCCAGTAGACTGAAATGAATAGGTGAACAGTGACTAGTGTGTATCTGTAATTGGTATTATTTATGCTATAAGACTCCTTTTTATTTGGCCAATGAGTAATAGAAGGAAAGATAATATTAGTTTTCTAATGTTATTGTTTTCATGGCAATTTTCATTTTTAAAAATTTTAATGACCATACAAAATTCGTCCTTTTGTTGCCTCGATGCTTTTATTATTAATGTCATGTTGTTCAAGAAAACAGGAATGTTCCTGTCTAGAAATGTTTTACTAATGTTATTTTTTCTGTTCTAAAACATCTACCCGATTGTTGGAGGGCTGTGATACTCAGGTATGCGATTTGAACTATTCTGGGAGTGGCAGCTAAAAGAAATTTGAACAACAAAGTCTATTAAAGATGAGTCCTCATGGCTATGACTAAACAAGCTGAAAAATTCAAAATAAAAGTAAACTCTTCACAAAATTCAGTGAAGTGTGCTAACAGGACAGCTGAATTATCTTGTTTTCATTGACAGCTGCTTTTAATGGGCTCCTGAGCCACCCTACACATGAACCACAGCAGTAGAAGATGTAGTCAGCAGACCCTAATTGCCTAATGCAAACAAAAGCAATTAAATTCCAGCTTTTGACACAGATGCAAATTCCTTTTCATTGTGTATCATGGGGAAGTAGAAGTTCTGCAGTGTCACTCCGGAACTGTGGGAGGAGGTAAAATAGAGGAGAAAGACAGGATGGTAATGGTATAATAGCTGGTAAGAAATCAAGGACTGGAACATTAAGTAAGAAGCCATTTTCCTATAGCATACAAGAGCATGAAGATCTACCCTCTTGAAACTAATGGGGTTACAGTAAGTTAAAATTCATATAAATAAGAAAGAATCAAAGCTCTATGTATTGATTTTTGAAGCAGACTTTTCTTGCAGTAGAATACTAGTAGCAGTATGCTACTTCTCCTAGTAGAATACTAGTTTTATCTTAATGGATTTTGCCTTCACCTTAAAAGGAAAGTATGATTTCTTGGGTCCTAAGAGAGTTTGCTGTGATGGCATGATTCATCAAATCTACAAAGATATGCACCTCCTCTTTTACATACATGAGAAAGTAAAATCCACCAAAAGAGAATTTTGGTTATCTCTCTCCCCCATCAAAGCCTGATCATGTTGTGTGCTCCTTCATCTGTAGAACTGTAATAACTGGACAACACTATCATGAATCTTACAGTGAAAGGGAAGGAACAGCAAAAAAGATTTCTTCCTGTTGTGCCTGCCTCTGTTCTTAGCTTCAGCTTCTAGCATTACAGAACCTACCATCATTGACCTACTGTGAGATGGGAGATTCATTCTAGATACAAGAATCAGTATAGACCTGAGAAAGAAGAGCATTGGTTCCCAGTAAGATGAAATTATGAAGAGGCATCAAGATATAAAGTGTGTGCCAGAACCATGGCCTTGAGCCCAGCTTACCACACATCTATTTCAGGGCATTTCCTTGCCATTGCACATAACTCATCCATAACTCATCCAGAGTCTCACTGTGTTCTTCTTTGGCCCTGTGCTGACTGTATCCCTGTTTTTCATCTTGAGTATTTCCAGTTTTCTTCATGACTTGCACTGTGGCTTCCCTTAATACCTAAAAACATGGTCTCTAACCTTTCCTCATTCATATCTTCCCTCATTATTAGAAGTTCTGTAAATGAGTGTCCTGTGGTTACGCCTTGACAGCAAAAGCTGGGGCCATTCATGCTAAGACTTTTCCCTAAAACTTGGGAAGTGAGAAAGTAGGAATAATTATATTCAGCTAGTCACATATATGCAGGCTGACAAAACCAGAAATGTCAGCAAGACCTTAGGATGAGTTGCCAGATCTTACAATACATACTTTGTAGCTATTTCATTGTTTAATAATGACATTGTGATCATTTCTGCATCCATACCTCAGGGACACAGTCATCATTCATAAGGAATGGCCTATGGTTGTTAAGTGTTTGAGGAGATGCAAAAGAATAAGCTTACCCTCACTATCTTTAGTAGATAGGAACACGCAGTGTTCTCTTTTCCATAGCGGCAGAGAAGCATGCTGCTATAGCATGCATTTCCTGGGATCTCTTGGGAAAATTTCACAGACATTTCTCACTCCCTGGTACATCCTCTTCACACCAGAGGTAGTAACAAACTTTTCAGTGAAACAAGAATTTGTCAGAAAGTATTGATTTCTTCATCCAGAACATCAATACTTTTTTGTTTCTTTGCCACTGAAAGTCCTGGCAGTCTAATCTCCCTTTCCACACTGGGGATCCTGAAGTGTTAGCATAGGTTTCATGGGTCTGTGGCTTCTGTGCAGCCTGCAGCCTGGGTCTACCCCGAGGACAGGTGCTGATTCCCACCCAGGTTGCTGCAGTTGCCCAGAGAAATTGCCATTCCTGACAATTCTGATAAATAATTTGTTAGAAGAATACTGAGAGCTACATGAACTTTAAATTTCCTGAGCGGCTGCAGGGCACTCAGGGCACTTTCCTTAGGATTTCGGGTTCTGAAAATACAACTAACTAAATAAAATGTCAGACCTTTTCAGACTAAACGTAAGCAAGAGTAAGGAAACCCTGCTTTACAGTGAACTTGACAACTCCTTGTACTTCACACCTCCTTCAGCACCGACTGCATTTTAGTAGACATGGTCTAGACACCAACATTTTGAAATTAACTTAGTCTCTGATATGCTAAACCTTAGCTCACTTCTTTTTTCATATGTTACTGTACCAGAACAACGAGTTGTAATTGAATAGAAACCTATTGTAAATTGGAAGAATTTGGGATGTGTGTTAGGGGATTAACATTCTGACGTAATACAATGTAAGTTTATTTTCCAAATATTTCTGTTCCTACCGATCAGTGTAATTTCATTTATTGTTCTGTGTATTACAGTTAATAATAGGAAAACATTGTTTTCTACTATACCCCATAGAATGATGCTGGAACACCTTGATTTCTAATTCATTATGATTGCCAAAAATGAACTCAGTACAGAATAATCAGCATCAGACCAATTTATCTCACTTACCCAGAATTTACAAAAAAAACAGTGAAAACAGAAACTGAACCTGGGTCCCAGTCAGGTATTACTTTGTATCAGAATCTACCTTATTAATAGATCAGTACTGAAAAACCAACTCTCATGGCAGGAAAAAAAAATAAAAAACAATTAGTTGTGCTTACAATTCTTTTTTAGAACAAATTATTTCAGCACTAATCAACTCAGAGAGTAAAGACAATGATTACTTTGCATATGACCATTTCCATCTTTGTTATTTATAGTTAAATACAACATTTTTAAAGCAAATTCAATGATAATGACTGAAACTCAATGACTGAACTGCTTACTAGAAAAGGTTTTACTTGAAAAAAATTGGTGAGTGATGAAAATATTAAAATGTCTGAACTACTGATTTTGAACGATTCAGAATTAAATTATTTGTTTTGAACAGTAATTTTCATTTTGCATGTTTTACCATATGCAAAAAACTGAGGCTAAGTAACTTGGAAAATAAATTTTTGAGGTAATTTTTTTCTACAGTGAAGGATTTCAGGTTTATTGGAAAACACTGTGTTTTCCTTTTTAATTTTTTTTATGATATTTTATTGTGATTTCACCCAAACTAATACTTTTTTTCTTCGATTCTAGTGATGTAGCCACTGAATGAAAAAAAGCCAGTAGAAAATCAAAATATAGGCCACAAGTATGTTTACTGCCATTGAATTTCGTAAGTTTTATCAGACCACAAACACCAGTAAGGCTGAGAAAAAAGTAGCACTTTTGAGTTTTGACACAGGACGGAATAAATGTTATGAAGGTGCAGTTTGGCACTCTCTACAATGATGGCAGCCCTTAAATCCTAAAGAAAATTGTTTTACAAACCTGTATGGATACCAGAGTGCCTGGCCAGAAGTGGTTATCCACTTCAAGATCAAATTAGGCTTCTGAACTAACCTCATGCTTACAGTTTTGGATTAGGGTGATCACTAAATTGTTATGAATTTAGGAAAATCCTGATCAGAGTGGTTAAAAATTGTTGTGAATTATAAAGATCTGGGCTTGAAATTATACAGTAATATAGAATGTGGCTAATGAAATAATCAGACAGGTAATGTGCCCACTGCAAACAGTGCTTTGCACGTACCAAAGGTGTGACCATGTAATATGAAACAGAGACTTCCATGCTAGTAGCTCAGTGTTGTGATGCTATATTGCATTACAGAAGCTTGAAAATGTCTTCCGTCACTCCCAGTAAGTCTGTGACAGATTCAATTAAATGAGCCAATAAATCTGTTCCTTATACTCAAGATCTTATAGGCAAATTATTTGCCATGAACATGTCAAAGTGCAGACATGTAAACAAATACAAAACATTGCTCAGTGATGTGCATACTACGGTGAAAATGTAATTTTGTTTCTCCAAACAGCATAATGTTTACGCTGTACTCTAGTTCATATTTATACAATAAGGTATCTTTCCTTAAAACCTCTCATTTTGGCTAAGCTTTTGAAGTTGTTTCTTTAACTATGCTGAATCAATTGATTTCATGTAGCCCACTTAGCAATTTCAAAGAATTCTTGTAACTTATAGTCATTCGTTCATGTATGATTTAAAAATGTTGGATCTTTCCCTTGTTCTGTTGTGGGTTTTTTTTAATGTATTTTCTTTAGCTATTGGAATTAAGTAACTGGATGCAAAAGCAAACATTTCTTAACAGTTGGATTAAAATAATTCTTTTTCCTTTTCTCAGTTTTCAATTTCTTGTTATATCAATATTTTATTTGTTCTGTGGTCCTTATAGAATCTTCCTATAGTCTATATTAAAAGAAATTGAAGCACAGAAAAGCTTTCTTTCAAGTATATTAAATGATAATAAAAAAGAGAAAAAAAACTTAATTTCTAGATATCTTTATGATCCCAGGCAAAGTATTACCTAATTCCACAAGTAAAAAAAATTCTGCCTGCCTTCCCAGAATCCCAGGCGCAGAATAACCGTTTGTTTTTCTGCCATGAGCTACCAATCTGCTTTAAAAACGTATTTTCTACTTAAAGTATTTTAATGGTCATAGTGCAATGTACGTGTATTTTCAATGCAAAATCAAGTACAATAAAGCAAATTTTCTGGGGAAAGAGACATAACAGTAAAGTCAAGGTTTGTAGTACTTTTTTCTTTTGAATGGAATCTTGTCATATCTACTAAAACATTTCAAATATGCCAGATAACAATGTGACTTCTACATGATAACATGCAGGAGGCAAAAAAGTTAAAAATCCTACAAGTAAACAGATCTTTTTGCTAAGTGTGCATTCCCCACTCCTCTGTATTATCTTTGATGGGCTAGTCACTGTATTCAATTTCCTAAAGCAATACAATTTACAAAGACCCCCAAGAGGGAAAAAAATGACTGAGATTATATTCAGCTTTGTGTTTGATATATGGGAAGTTACTCATAGCTGTAAGGAAGAACAACATGTAGAAGTGGCTTTGTTGTTGTTGCATTTGTTACATTGCCAAGATTAGAGTTTACTGAGGATTATAGTTCAATTTGCAAACTAAAGCAATGTCTTATTTGATCTAAAATAAGATCATACTCTCATCAGTTCAAAAGAAAACACCAGTTGCTTTTATATAACTGTGAAACTGCAAAGAGAATTTAGCTTTTGCTTCTGAAGAGTGCTTCTGAAAACAATTTTTCAGCTGATACCTTTTTTCGGTAGCAATTGAATGAAAAATTTTGAATCATTAGAAATCAAACCTTAATCTCCTTCCTTAAGAGAAGTAAATGTGTATGCCACTCTCTGGTTAAAGAATTTTTAATTTCAAAGGTATTTAAACTTAAGTGTAATAACTTCCAATTTAATACACTTAAAAATATGCAAGTGATACTATGCTACAGAAACTAGTCAGGGAAAGAAAAAACTGTGAGTGACTTTCGAGGAACTGACTTAGTAATGATGAAAGTCAGTGTTGACTAAAGCAAAGTATTTGGGGAGTGGGGGATCTGAACTACCACTCATAAAATTCTAAGTAAATCCTATCATTTTCAGGATGGGTTCTATGTAAATAATTTTTGCCAATTCAAAAAACCCCAAACAAACAACCCTAGTAAGCATGTAGCAGTAATAAGGATGTTAGAGTTTCAAAAAAAAAAAAAAAAGAGATAATGTATGGAAAAGAATGAGAAAATGACACAAGATTGCAATCTTATTTAGAATATTTTGTTCACTATCTGTAACTTCAGTCCACATTATTCTCGCTTAAGTATCATTGAGATAGCTAAATTATGAAAGTAGAGCTTACTTTCAAGATACAAAGCATAAAAAGCCACCTCCAGAAGATAATGAATTTTTATTTTGGAACGTCCTGAGTTTCCCTGTGGACAGCCTGTGTCTTTCCATTGAATAAAGAATGCTGAAGTGAATATGGTCCTAACTTTAGTGAGGTACATAATGTAAAGTTAGATTAACCTGTATCCAAATCCGAAATACCAGAGTGGTAGTTCAGAATGAGGCAACACTGAGGAAGATGGGAAGCATGGGAAAAAAAAACTTCATCTGAAGAACAAGTGGAAATAATTACATGGTTTAAGGGGAAAGTCAGTAAAAGGGTATATGGTAATTGTACATGATAAAATAGCACAGGAAATAAGGTGGAACGTTTTGTTCTCCCTGTCACATAACAGGAACAAGGAAATATTCAGTGAAATTGTAGGATAATAAATTCAAAACTCATGAACAGAAAAAAAATCACTCTGTCCATAATTACAATCCTGTAAATTAGAGGTGGGAACAACAAAGAGGTTAGTCAATGCTCACGGGTACTATATTAGTTCGAGTAGATCATAAAATCACTGGATGCTCTGTTCCATCTTTTTATTTTTTAAGAACACTCCAGGCTTAAATGTTTACTTATTTTATGAAAATGTCTCTTGCTTATATAGAGCCTAATCATTCCAAATATTGTGTAAACTCAACCCCTGCTGCCGATTTTAGATTTTTTTTTTAAATGTGTTGTTCATAAACTACTGCATTCTATTTCAGAAACTTTCTGACCTTTCAGAAACCTCTGCTATAATGAGAAACTGACACTGCTTACCTTATTTTCCCTTTGTTCAATTATTTTCTAGGTCATGAATTTTCATATTAAATGTTACTGATGAGCACCACTGCTAGAGTTAAAGGTGATATTATCAGAAGAATATAAGAAAGGTCACCCTGATTCAAACCAGTCACTTAGTTCTCTGATAGTGGTAAATACCTGACGCCTAATAAGGAGCTCAAGAACAGGGTAAGTATACCTCTGGGTTTTTTTCCTGGAAGGAAAATGTGTATTTATTGCTGTAATTTTGTTTGAATTTTGGTTTCAAACTCCTATTACAATTTTGAGCAGCCTGCAGATTTTGAAGGTGTCTTGGAAGTAGCTAACTGAGATTGACTTCTTTCTCCATAGGTTATAGTCTAGAGAATATCAAAAGAATTTCAACGACTTTTGGGCTCATTCCTCTCTCCCACAGGCTACAAACCATTGTAAACATACTCCCATTGATATAACTGAAACGTAAATATGATTTTATGAATAGTATCTCATAGTAATATAATCAGCTAAATTATGATACCCTTATTTACACGTAAAGAGAGCAAAATTTAATCTGCCATAATTTATTATAGGCGAGAAAGAAAAGGCATTTGCTCAAGGGGAAAAAGAGAAACAGAGATGTTCACTAATATTTCTTGTTGATCTATCACCATTGATAATCAAGAGTATTCAATCTTATCTAAAGATTGTAAATATCAGTATAAATAAGGAGATGATATGACAAGCAATTTGATTAATCTTTAAATCTGGTGATCAGCCTATAGTATTCAAGGATGGAATACCCTTATGAAGTAAGTAGATCCAAATTAATTAATGAACACAATTAGATCATTTGAACACAGATACGTTTTTATCTCACACTTTACATTTCTACGTCTGCTTTTTAATGCCACTATGGTTATATATAATGACTCTCTCAAAGTGACACAACATACACATCGTGACATTATACTTTCTCTCAGCAATTTGAGAGCTCTGTGCAAGTAGGGCCAGAAAGTCAAATTCTTTCCTTTGAATCATAAATACATCATCCTTGAGGTTCAAGAAGATCTCTGATTTAACTGAATAATGAGAACTGTAATATGTAGCTTGTATTCACATCTGTACCGGACACCAAAGTGGATTGTATAGCCTGTGTCTGGTATTGTTGCTTACTTGCTTGCTCTAGAAGGTACTTGTTATTTCAACATGGCCGTGGTTATTTTCACCCCTGATCTGACATGGAGTGGGATAAGGGTAGCTCTTGCAATGTCACTAGCACAGAACATGACGATGCAAGGTGATGCAAACTGATTTAGGAGAAACCAAGACTTTATTGCCTGACTCAATATATGGACTGTCATAGTTGGTCCACAAGGCAATAGACAAGTAATAACTTGTAGCTTGTGTGGTTTCTTTCAGATACAGAATGCTGCAGTGTTGAAGTAGCATTCTCTCTAGAATAAAATTTAGGCGACGTTTATTTTTAAAAAAAAGTAAAAATGGAGATGTAAAACTAGATTAAGGAAGTTTTCAATTTGTTTAAGAGGAGAGAAAGTAAAGCACATGGAATGTTGAGATCATAGTTTAAAATGTTTTCAGAAAGGGTCATAAAAATTACTTTACTAAATCTCAATAAAGTATTAGCTGTACTTCTCAGTGATCCCTCTTTTCATGGTAAAAGTTAAATGAATTATAAGTAATAAGCAGAAGTAAAAATGAAGAGTTTAATTATGCACTGTTTCCTACCCTGTATTAATATTAATATCAGGATCAGTGAGTCTGTAAATTTCTCTAGATCCCTGCAATAATGTTTGATGCTTGCTTTGCTAAGCACCTAATAACTCTATGGGTTACAAAAGGAAAAGGTGAAGCAAGACATTTATGAAGTAAGGGATACAGGGAAAAGTAGAATTTTGTTGATGCCCAAGTGTGATGTTGATTTCCCAAGTGTGGCATCACAAAAAACACTGTTGCAGGGAAAACTTTGGGGAATACATTTGTAATTTGTGAGCTACTTTGGCAAAATCTTAGTGCTTTTTTTTTTTTTTAACTTATAGTAGGCCTACTGTTTATGATTCATTATCAAATACACTCCTGAGAGGAGCACTTTTTGGCCAGAAGTCAATAGTGGACTTCTCCATTTCAAGAAAATTGGACTTTCAATGAATTAAATGGCAAATTTCTTTTGTAGAATATGACAGAAAATATGGAATATTAAGGAACACAATGGAGTAAAAGCATCCTAGGTTATTTGCTTATATTCAGTTAAATTGCTCACCATTGCCAAAAGGGAAAGATTTTTATGATTTGACTTGAGTTTAGTTGTTCTTCCTTCACCTGCTCTGGGACAGATGGCCCCGATTTCTTCCCTTGCCCAAGCTTATTGGACTTTCAGTGGACTGGTTCAGCTTACTAACTCAGTAGAAAACTATTCTGTTATTTTTTTGCTGGGCTGTGGGAACGACATCAAGGATGGTTCTGTTGGCTGTTAAAGGCAGCACAAGGTAAGTGGCAAACTGCAGTAGCGAAGAAGCAGAAACAAATACATGCTGTGAGGCCCTCCCATTCTGATGATGAGATCACAGATGATTGAGATTGGAAGGGACCTCTGGAGATCCTCTGGTCCAACTTCCCTGCTCAACCAGGGCAACGTACAGATGGTTGCCCAGGATCATGTCCAGACAGCTTTTGAGTATCTCCAAGGTTGGAGACTCCACAACCCTTCTATGCAACCTGTGCCAGTGCTCAGCCACCCTCACAGTGGAAAAGGGTTTCCTGATGTTCAGAGGGAACCTGCCATGTAACAGTTTGTGGCCATTGCCTCTGGTCCTGTCACTGGGCACCACTGAAAAAGAGCCTGGTTCTGTCCTATTTGCACCTCCCCTTCAGGTATTTTTATACACGGATGAGATTCCCCCTTGAACCTTCTCTTCTCCAGGCTAAACAGTCCCAGCTCTCTCAGCTTTTCCTCATATGTGAGGTGATCCAGTAGCTTAATGTTAGGTAAGTTCTCAAAATTTCTGCTCCTTAATGATGAGATGTTAGGTAAGCTCACCACATCATTTGAAACTGTAGGCTCAGTTCATTGAAGAAGCAAAACAAAGCTTGATGCCTATTCTCAAGTCCAATTCCAAACTTTCTTACGTATCTGAAAATTTTATAGGAAATCACAGCTTTTCAGCCTGGTCACAGTTCTTCAACCTGATCATAGCAACTTTTCCTGACTGTGGGGTTTGCCTAAACTCTCATAAACTCTGTTTTGGTTTAAAAATTCAAGTTTTATGAAGGTCTGTTTTTAAATAGAATTGCTGGCTTTATGTGTGGTTAACTAAATATAATAAAAATTCAAATACCTAAATCTATTGAGCAGACAATTTTTTAAAAATGTGAACCCAATGAAAACTGATTTTGTTTTAACTCAGCATAGATGTTGTAAATGTTTTTAAGCGAATCATGGGGGAAATTTTGCCTCATTTGTTAGTGTATACCATCCTGCAATAGCATTGCATGTTCCTTCAGACCATATATAACTGGAAGTTTGTCATGTATAAGCAGTAGAGTTAGAGGTACAGAGATGATGTTCATATTTTAGGTCATGCAAATGTTTACCACAACTTCATGCAGGAATAACACATTCTCAGTGTTCTGTTTGGCAAGGCGCTAAGCTATTGTTTGTAGATTGCAATGATCTATGGAGACAACTACTGTTGAAAAAGAGGGGGTGAGAAGCAGGCTGGAAGGAGGTCAAAAGAGGAATACCTCAAGCTTACACTTTAGGGACTATCTTCTTTAATATTTTCATCAATGCTTCTGGCATCCACAACTGATTTGCTGATGATGCTAAGCTTGGAGTTCCATCCACACAGAGGAAGATTGTATTGAAAGGACATGATAACACTGAGTAATATTAACATAATGAAATGAAAGATCATGCAATAGCAAAAAAACAATCATCTGTAAGCTAGAAGCTCATTCATTGGGAACCAGTGGAAAAGAGTAGGACTTGGGTATATCACTTGATCTCAGGATCAATATTGTGATAGGCTCTGGGATGTAGCCATTAAAAACAAATACCTTTCTGGTGTGTTTCAGGCCATACATTTCAGTGGTGATGAGGAAGTATTGTTGCCATCCTACAGGGTTTACTAAAATCTCACTTGTGTGTGTCCTGGTGAGCTCTGTTCAAGAAGGATTAATTCAAACTTCTTTTCAAAGAAGGACTGCTCACGTGGTTAGTGAAAGGAGAGCCTGTTGTATAAATGCAGACTAGCACAGGTTAACCTAGTTTAAGTTAAAAGAAATACTGAAAGAGAGTATGATTACGTTTATAGGCTAAAAAAGATCAGAACATGAAACAATGGTAAAGGACAATGCCCACACAAGAATAAATAAGTTGTGAACTTCATGATGAATTTTAGGCTAGAAATTATATGAATATTCCTAACCAGCAGAAAGTATTTGAGTTTTTTCAAGACGTGTGGTAAATCTATGCTGGAAATACACAATGTGATGCCAGGAGACTGGATTTAGTGACCAAGTCCTCATAGTTTCTTCTTCCTGTATCTCTCTTCAGTGTTATCTGTATTTCCATGCATTCTTCTTCACTAGGGTACAGTACGTAAAGACTAGGGTACAGTACATAAACTTGATGATGTCCTGAACTGAGATGAGGCTGGTGAGGACCTTTCAGAACAACTACCTCTGATTTTAATAAAACCTCACTTCAGGACTGGAGTGGACTGAAAGCAGAAACGGCTTATCAAAGGATCCAGCAAGGAAATAGGAGGAAAACAGTAAGAATGTGCAGCCAGGGGGCAAGTGATATGACTGAATCCTTAGTCCCAGACACAAATTCTCCAGCAGCTCCCAAAGATGTAGTGTGTCATCATATTGAACAGTGCCTCCAAGGTGGCTACAGCAGTTAAAATTTAGGAAGGTTTTACAAATTACTTGTTTACTGTGTGGATTCTTATTTTCATGTAGCAGACAAAATTAATAACTCTCCTCTGCAACTGTGCAGGGTATTTCTGTATTTCCAAAAGTGTGACTTTGTAGGAAACAGCAGGTTAAAATACAGCAGTGTGACAAAATCTGCATCCACTGCATAATTTTATTAGTACAGCTTCATGAAAATAATGTTCTAATCAGTTTCTTTCTTTGTTTTCACTTTAAAGGTATCATTATAAAGTTACTTTTTTTCAATATACTGTAAATATATTCAGTATCTTCTAAAAAGAATTCTTGAAAATTCAGTAATAATAACTCTGATCAAGGCTTCCAGATGCCAGAAATTTGCCAAAGCAGATTAATGTAGTTAACTATTAAACACAATAATGTATGATAATGTCACATTATTTTGCATGTTTAGAAAATATCCCTCTTCCTGTTTACACATTCGTTTACTGATCTTAGTCAGTTTATGGCAGCTGTTTTGGTAATGTGGAAGTGCATGCCATGTATATGCTGCACCTCGTGGCCTTTGGAACTTCAGTGAGATAAGCAGCAATTCAGTTCAGATTCCATCAATTCAAAGTAGAGAGCTCTTCAAAGAATCTCTGTCACTTTTTACAGCAGCAGCAAAGGACCGTCTCTCTTCCCATTCCACTCCACTACTGCCCAACTGATTACTAAACGTGCTGCATTCCATTTAAATTGGCATTTGAAATACCACTTGCAAACTTCTTCAAATTGCACAGTTAGTGCAAAGATTTGTGTACTAAAATAATAAATATTTTTAAAAGCCCAAACTGGTTGAAATTTTTCAGTTTTCAATTTTTTCTCAAAAATTGAAGTTTCAACAATTGTTTTTGCTTCAGTGCAGAACAAAATTAAATCAGGACCATCTTAATTTCTGAGCCATGATCAATATCAGGGCATTCACCTGAAATATATGAGATTCAAGTTTTTGCACTGCATCAGGCAGATTATTGATATTATCATTGGCTCTGAATTTTTTCCTTCCTCTGTGGCTTTGACCAGGAATACCATTCTGATCATGTAAAAACTTCCTAATGAAAGAATCATAAAAATATGTATGTTTTGGTTAAACATTTTGATTTTAATAAACTGTAATTATCCAACAAAAATCCCCGCCACTTCTAATGCATCATTCTTAAATATCTGCAGGTTTTAACTACGCATCAACAACAAGGAAGTACTGACTGTAATTTATGTCTTTCTTGTTGATCAAATTGCCCTAATCAATACCTTAAACGATAAATTGTGTTGGCAGATTTTGTTTGTATTGTAATTAATTTAATTATTTTACTCTTTAGTTTGCCTGATTTAAGTTTAAAGTAACTGCTAATTATTAAATGATTATTGTTGCACAGCAGCCAAGGTTCACTGTTTTCTTGATCACAATGTGGATAAAGAAAAAAGAAAAATATGCAAAATTTTGCTTTCACAAAATCTCAACTGCCTTCTAAAAATACTTCAGATGAAAGCTCCTTTATGTGTAACGACAGAGAAGAGGCTTAGATTGGGCATTTTGACGTTAGGAGGTATCCTGAGCAGCTTTAACGAAACATCAGATCCAGGAAGCTGAGGGAAGCCCCGTCCCCACAGGTTATTGGGTGCCCTCAAGCCCGGGCAGACTGCAGGGTCACTCCCTCTGCTGGAATAAGCTTTGGATTGCAACAGGTAAGTAAATTTACTCGTGTTGCTGGGTTTTCACACACTGGTAAAACCATCCACGTCCACCCCATGGCCTACCAATAGAGACAAGTGTGAATCACTACATGACCGTGGCTGCTGCCAGCTATGCAGACCTCAGCATGTAATTTATGAAGGGCAGGGAGAACAGGAGACACTCTTGTTCAGTTTGAGGGGATGGGGAGATTCTCCACCTGCACCTATCACAGATGCTTTTGAATAAGTCCTATGTGTCTCCTAAAAGAGGAGCTTCAGGGGGTGACACACTGAATTCTGTAGCTGCTCTAGGTGAAACCAACTGAACTTTTTAATGTGAACATGCACACGTTAAGCTAGGCAGGGGAGGTATGAACCATGGATTTCAGAGAGACATGGTACGTGGAGAATCAGAAAAAGGAAAGATTCCCTCTCCATAGGTCAGCCAAAACTTAAGATCAAGAAACATCTGAGCCTAGATACATAACTGAGAAATAAATGTAAAATCATTGTGCTAGAAATGGAAACTATTCTATTTAGCTGCCTTTGTTATTTAAGGGGTACTTTTTTTTCCTCTAAGCAATCCAGTTGTTTGTTTTACTTTCCCTCTCAAGTTAAGCTACAGAAAGGTGAATACCTGCATGCAAAAACAGTTCAGAGAGATGTGCTTTTATTTTCTTTTTTTTAACCCACTTGATCTCTGAAATCTGTAGTTATGGTTTCTGACATAGTCTTCCCCCAGCCTTTTTAACATAGAGCAAAATGACAATTGATTTTTTAAAGATCAGCAAACACAATCTCCCTTACAACTAGAAAAACTAGCAGTGACGTGTCTTGAGTCTAGTATATGCATTTGGGTTGGTGAGGCTGGTGTGAGAACCTGGAAGAAGGATATGTGGTGAAAAATGGCAAAGCTGAACTTGAAGGGATAGAGAGAGTCATGTGGGACCCTAAGCACTGGGATGAAGCATCACACACAAATAACATTTTGAGAGTTTCGTAGGTCTCAGTATTTCGGAATTTTGGTGATTATTGACAGAAGACATTCATGAAAAGGAAGGAGTGCAGACACCAGGACTACAGAGAAACAGAACAGGAGCAGGATGCCAAACACATAGGAATGTGAACAGTGCAAGAGGGAAAGTGTGGAAGATGCGGCTGCCAGAGATGAAAATCTCTGTGGTCATCTTTGACTAGTAGCAACCTCAGAAGAGTCCTAATACACAATAGAAAAATTGTCATTGAAATTAGAACTTAAAGAAGCAGGACGTTTAATACACATAGCATTTTATAAAAGTACATATTTTTTCTGAACATAATAAGATAAAATGTATTAGGTGCTATGTAACAACTTTTTTCCTGTCCCAGAGAGCTCACACAGATATGATCCCTTATGGAAGGGGCCATCCTTAGCTGGTGGGGTTAATGTTTGTCACTTGTACCCTCCCACTCCTACTAGATTAGCTGCTAATCTAATATAAATGTGGGGGCTCATTAAAAACAGTAATAGCAACAACAACAACAAAACAGAAAAATCTCACAATCTGCCTGAAATGTCTGCAATTTTCAAAAAGGTGTGAGGCTAAAAAAACCCCTCCACTTACTGTCCTTAAATTCAGTCATGTCTTCAAATGAGTCGTGAAAAATCCAGATAATTTCCTCTGCCTTCCTACTTTGCAGCTAAATCCATTTTCACCTACCTCTCTGATTAATTCATCCTCACCTTAGTCACTTGTTCACTTAAACTGGTAGTAATGTGTGTGGGCTGAATTAACACATTGCTTCTCAAAGCTGTAACATAATGCTCTGCAACATCACCCAGTCCAGAAATATTTGTCCAACTCCTTGCAGCATAAACTTGCATAGCTGCACTCCTTTCACTTGGAGAGTAGTCGGCAAAAAGTCAGCTGTTGAATCAAGTAAATTCACTATAAATTCATATGGTTTTGCATTCATCTGCATATAAACCACATTAATTTTCACCAAATCATACAGTACAATGCCATTCACAACAATTACTGTTCTATTTAACTATGTATACAGTTGGAATTATGCTAGAGCTATATTCCTTTCAAAATCTTACCTTAACCTGCTTACGCATTTAATAGACATTAATATAAAAAGACTGCATTTCCCTGAGGAAAGACAAGAATGATAATAAGTGATTTATGATGGCCTATGTTGCATCAGGAGATTTTTCACAGTTCATTTGCCAATTCTTTGCTACTTAGATTTATTTATTTTCCTTATGAAAGTTCTGGGTTCCACAGGAATGTGTTTCTTAGTTTCACCTCAGCTTAAACACATGTGTTGTAAATGCTAATTTGAAAATTAATTGTAACTTCTACCTCTAAGTTAATACAACTGAAATAATGTGTGTGTTTTCTAGAGAAAACTAATATGATTTTAAAGATTTCAGTTTATCTATTGGGTTTTTTTTTAACTTAAATTGTCTTTTGCCTCGGCTTTAAAAAAATCCTCAAGAACTAATCTTCACAAGCCACAGGTCATGTGAAGGGTGTATAAGATGCTACTAATTCTTTTCTCTAAGCAATTATTTGCACACTTTCAGAAGCAAGAATGTTGCAATTCTTTCAGTTGGAAAAAAAAAAATCACTCAGGACACAAAGCCATTATTTTACGGTAGGTAGAAATCTTCCTTGTGCAATCTTTTTGGAGGGTCAGGAAATATCAGCTGTTGTGTCGTATAATACCTTTACTGCAAACACAGTACTCAAGCTAACGCTTTTTGTTACTGATACAGAATGAGGCCACAGGAAACTACATAAGGACTTCCATAAAGGACCTTGCAGAAAATTAGATCTATTAATATATACATAAATACAAATGTATTCTTGTACAACTATACATTCTGTACATGAGTTCATGTATATTCAGCATGTGCAAGTCAGCATGTATTCATGTACCTACAGAAGATTCATGATTGCCAGTTCCTTCCTCTCTCCTTTCTGTGTCATTCTACCATATTAATAAATTGCACAAGAATTCCCTGATATGTACAGTCATTTGCTATCCGGCCTACTTAAAAAAATTCTATAAGCAGTTGGATAATAGGACAAATGTCACAGATACACTTTAAACAATTAACTTTTTATTGTTAAAACCCACAATGTTGGCATTTTAAGTGTTGTAAACCTTGTTTTGAGAAGATTTTGTGACAAGCAAAATTATGTACTTTTGTAGCAGTTTGGACCAAGACCTTTAAAAACCTTCACAAATTCTAAAATTCTCACAACATCCTTTTAAGGTAGGTCACTGGGCATTATACTTTCAACTGAGGAGCATATTAACATTAGCTTGACTCTGCTAAGATGGTACTTCCAACATTTTTTGTTTCCTAATACTGGTTTACCTCCATCAGCAAACTCAGAATTATCATGTAACTTGGTTGCTGTCATCACTATTGTCATGAGTAGGACATTGCCTAAGGGCAATCAGAGGCATGATCTGGGCTGCAGCTCCTCCAAGTGAAGTGTAAGCCTTTGCTTATCTGTAGAAAAGATCCACTGGAGAAGGCTTTCTCATTTTTCTAGCACAGCTGCAGGTATTCTTTATCTATGACACATTTGTCCTAACAACATGGTTAGCTTCAGCACTTCCAACAGTAAGGTTTATTTCTAACCCAGTTATCATTTTGTGGAACTAGATTTGGGAAGAATCACATATGTAAGATGGGACACTGTGGCAGTTGTGGTGCCCTTTTATCAGCTGCAGCTGAAATGTTTAATTGTGATGTGATGGTACTTGGAATAAATTGCTATAATAAAACCAGTGCTGACAACTTGTCTCTACTGAAGTTCATTATTCTGCAAATATATCAGCAAACGGAACTCACATTAACAACTAGGAACTCCTACTATTCACAGGGCTCAGCAACAGGTTACACAGATGATCAACAGCTACTTACTTCCAACTGCACTTCTCTCTCTGTAATGGCAATGCACAAAAATATTACTCTCGCGTTGGCCAGAGCCATTTGTAGAACCTTTAGAAACTTGGGAGCAAATTCTAAAGGCACAAGTCACCCTCTGAAAAAGATAAATATAATATTCATAGGATTTCAGTTGTTAAGACACTGAAATGTTCTTCAAGTCTTTGTCTACAATATTTCCTAAATGTAAAGAAAATACTTTGCTGTCTGTCATGCTTCCTAAAAAGAATTGCCAATCCCCACGTTGGGTCCTAATTTAAAAAATTCCTACATAATTTCCTCTCCCTTAAGTAACAAAGAAGCAGGAGAAATAAAAAACCAAGATGTTTTATTGTTTGAAGAGAAGACCCAACGCAGGGCCTGCACTTGCTTTGAGGTAATAACAACTGAATCTTCAGTGCATTAACTCAAGAGAATTTTGCTCTTTGAGTACCTTAGCTAAATAAGGTTATTATGTGATAATGATAGACATCCTTTATAACAATGACATTCCATTCAAATTTATTGTTTTAAATACCCAGTTAATTGATCTATAGAGTGTCTGTGCAGGTCACTTAGACTTCGTAAAAGTACTTAGCTTTTCTCCCAAGTGATTGAAATAATCAAAATAATTTCTTAATCTGCCAAACATTTTAAAGGAGAGCTTTATCTTGTTCATTTTTGAACTCCTGATAAAACCAACTGTCATGTAAGCAAAACAAAAATGTAGTATTTTTCTACAGAAAGTCACAGAAGCAGTGGACTGCACACGTGGCCAGCTGGATTGCATCAGAGCACACAAGAGAGCTGCTGCTGCTGGGATGTGTAGAAGGGTGTGCTCAGAACTGTTTGGTGGGAACATGCTGCTTTGCTGTCGTTTTACTGTAGGGTGATGATTATCATGGGTCTACCTGCCTGCAGCACAAAACTGTCCAAGTTGTGGACTGCGCAGGATAACAAGTAAATGTTATCAGGAAGAATGAAGGCTTTAGGGGGAAAGTGAAAACGTTGTAACCATTAAAAAAATAGAGGAAACCAAGCAGTGCTTTTAATATAGCACACATTAACAAACAGCTTCAAGCAGATCTAAGTGGAAAGCCAGACTTTGCCTGCTAGTGTCATTTCCCCGAGCACCGTGGTGGTGGACAGGTTCTCTCTGGTGGACAGAAGAAAAAGCTGGTTTCAGAAATCCGCTGTATCTTCGGTGAGCTAGGTCCTAACGCGGTTTGAAGCTGAAGAGCAAAAAACAGTGCATTTCCTCTGTAACAACCGGCTAGGTTAGTGGGTCTGAGGGAGGCTGACCCATTGGGATGCGCATCCAAATGCAGACTTGTGGATTTCCTGCTTACCCGGCTCCGATCTGAGCACGGATCCCGGGCTCCACCTTGGACATGCCCGCGGGAGCGCCCCAGCCGTGTGCTCCTAGAGCCAGAAGCTCAAGGCCACGTCTTTCCGATGCCCCTGTGCCCAGAGCTGAGCCAGGACGGTGGATACATCCCCTCGGCGGAGCGCAGCTCCCCTGCCGATCCCGAAAGGTGCTCAGTCAGGGCATCGCAGTCTCCGCACTGCAGCCTCCGCGGGAGCGGCAGGATAGCTCCGCCTCCGGCCGCTCGGGAACAGCCTGATAAAGGCAGGTGCGGGCAAGCAGCCGGACCCTAGATTGAAGCATCTGCCTATGCACAGAGCCCCTGACCCCTCCTTGTCCACCCCGTGCAGAGAGGCACCTGAGCCAGCCGGTGCAGCCGTGCCGACGGTTGCGGGACAGGACCCTCTCCCCCGCCTGCTGAACCGCAGGTTCCGCGGTCCTCCGCCTGTCCGCAGTCTTCGGTCGCGCCTCTGCGAAGGGACAAGGACCTCGCCCCCAACGACCTCTGAAGAGGCGGGATTTCTCCGGGAAGGGGAAGCAGGATTTTGCTCTGTGGCTTGGAGATGAGGCAGCTATCTGGAGTGGGGTTCCTCCTGGGGCTGATGGCTCTCCCAGTGGCGCTGGGACAGAGAAGCTCGGGAAGCCCTATAAATAGCAGCCAGCCTCAGAGCTTTGCCATCGTCTCTTTCAAATGGGATCACGTCAAGGACCCTTATATCATTACACTCTGGATACTTGTGGCCAGCTTGGCCAAAATCGGTGAGTCCGGAGTTACATATTAATACATGTCCTCCTCCCTTTCCCTTCCCCCTTCTCCTTCTCCCACCCAACGTAAACGAAGAAAGCTTATCATAAGTCCACTGACCCATTTCCAGGGGGTTTACTGTACTCTGTCCTGATTTCATAATACTGTCCTACACGGTGCTTAGCAGTGTGATGTTCACCTGTCACAGTGGGTTACCCAGTTCATTTTCAGTGCCTAGGACTGTGGCTTCTGCATCTGATTTCTTGCAAACCCTTGCAATTCCTTGAAACCTTGTATTACTGTTGCTCCTGGGAAAAACTTTTTACAGAAGTGAAACAGAAATCGGACCTTATTGCTTATACAATACCTATTCCAGTTTATGATATGCTATTCTCCCGATTATGATGAGTAGCTATATTAGCTAGCACCATCAGAAATAAACACTGTAAACTACACATATGAGTTTAGCATTCTCTGCTTTGCAGTGCATTGCTGAGTTAGTGAAAAAGCATAGTTTACAGAGACAGGTAAGGTTTATTATCAGACCATCTGACACAGCTGAAAAAATACAAGCTTTAGAGCACACAGACTTTTCTTCAAGAAATTGGAATCAGTGAAAATCAAGGACTCAGTCTACCTTCAGTGTAGTTTAAGTGAAATTATATGAATGCTGTAACTCCTGTTTTCTGAACTTTGTGATTTTTCCAAAAGCAATCTTATATTAATAACAGTGTTTGCTGAACTAGAAGAGTCACTGTTTAATTGGAATGTATTGTATTTGCTTGATGCTATTATTTTCAATCCTTATACCTTTGTATATAAAAACATATCTCTAGTTTGGCTAGCATTGAAAATGTCATTTTCAATTTCCAATAAATCATCTCTAAAATCAGTCTAAACTCAGAAGGTATGATGACCTGAAAATCCTACTAGTACTTTTCTGTACTTGTACTGTTAATACTAATTTGGGATACCAGAATTACATTCCACAGATTTTGCATGTCACAGAGAATAGAAGATGTAAAAACATGTACTTAGGTATATTATGTCTAGCACATAAGCTAAACACAATAACACTTGGGTGGAAAATGCTATCTCCACAAATAAAACATTTTAAAAATTAGTAGTAAATTATGTACAGGTGATATTGTAAAGCATTTTCCAGTGATTCTTGCACCCTGGGTTTCAGTTGCTTAACCATTGATATATAATTAAATATCTTTATCTGAATCACTGTTGCACTAAACCTTGCAAATAGTTTGTGTTCAGATGGTTGGTGCATTACCTATCTTACATAAAAATACAATTTTGTTTTAATTGACTTTTATTGGTGGATTATATCAAGTAGAAAGCTGGGGAAACCAGACATGGGAAAAAATAGTGACAATGTTGAGTCCCTATAAAATTGTGCTAACTAATACACAGGTTGCTCATTTGAACTTTCTTTCTGAGATACTCTTTTAAACAAGTATTTGCTCGCTGTGTTATTAAGCTTTTGCTCTTTTGTACACGTGCCACAGTTGCACAGAGTAATATTAGCGCTGCACAATCATATCAGCGCTCTGTCAGAAACCCAATGAAGTTACAGGACAGTTAGATTGTCCTATATTTAAATTGCAATGGCCTGGATTAAGATTATCTTGGATTAAGATGAGCCATTTTACTATGAAGTCCTCAGTATAAACTCTTGATAAAGAGCTAATTATCATTGGAGTTCAGGAGCTGAATGTTGTTGGTTCTGTTTTTAAATTCTTTGCACTTCTTTCACAGCTGCACATAGCATGTCACTTAGTAGTAAATAGTAGCTATCATCAATTCCATCATTTTTCTTCCTCAAAACTCTCAAACTTTGTAATTGCAATCCTATACTGCTCTGGACATTGTCTCTGAAGAAGCAATGGACAACTGCTGTATTCCACTGAAAGCCTATGAATGCTCCTGCTTTCCCCACCAGTCACAAATAAAATACAGAAAAGCAGAAATGTACGCTCACTGTTCAACTGCTTATTAATGAAGAAAGCATGAAGGTGTTCATATAGGTCAACAAGGAAGGGAAATGAAAAAAACAGCTTGTCATCATTCCATCTGCCTTGGTGTGTCAAGGGTTCTGGAAAGTAGACAGAATCTATCAGAATATTTTGAATGGCAAAAATGTTATGCTAGATCAAAGAAGTTTTATATATTCAAAAAGCAGTCATAAAAGAACTGAGGAAGAAAATATAGAACATCTGCCCTTGTAACTCTTGCTTTACTACCTGAAGGAGGGCAGAAGTAGTGGAGTCAAAATACTGGTTTATTTGTGGGTTTTTCAGCAGTTCTTATACAGGCAAGCTCACTTCTCCATGGCTACAGAGGCTGGCAGAGCTATTTTACTGGTGGATGATAGGCAATTGGGTTAGCAAAGAGTGTTCTGGGAATTGCAATTGGTAGCTGGAGATGAAAAGCATATGAGAATAATTTGCCTTCTCTTGCATTAGAATAACCTTAGGGTTTTGTGGGTTTTGTTTTGTTTTTCTTGTAGTTTATTTCTGGGGTGGTTTTTTTGTTTGTTGGGTTTTTTTGTTTTGGGGTTTTTGTTTTTTGTTTTTTTTTTTTTTAAATTTCAGCTCGTTATATGGCTTGGGGAAACATGTATTTAATAGGAGATTCTTGTGGATTTTCTGGGACGATGTTCATGTTGTCTACATTCAGAATGTAAATTGGTGCTGACAAAGTATTCTGCAACGTGAACTATTGTATGTGAAATCTCATAAGCATCCCAAATATACGAAGAAGTGCCTACTGTTTTGGGTTTGTGGGAAGGAAGCTGGTATTTTATTTTATTTTTTTCATGTGAAGAATACTTGTATCTCTTGGGCAAGTCTAAGTATTGGTACAGATGAAACAGTGGAATAAGAGTCTTCATACAGTTGGCTTTCATGCACTATAGGAAATTAATTTGTGTCTACTATGAAACTTTTGATGCATCTCAATGTACTGTTTATTTGATTTGACTCTCTTCATTTGAAATGTTCCAACTCTTCATTCTAAGGTACACAGTATTCCACTTTAGCTAATGACCTTTATTTCCTCTTTTGATAGGCTCCCTTATCACTACAAATGTGTATCCTTACGGGATAAGGCCAATAGACTACTTACATGTGTAAAGCTAAGCCAGAAAAACATCTTATCTACATGAAGAAGGTACATGAGGTATAGCTGAGAACCCTCCTAATGAACTTCAGGTGTCCACTTCCTGGTACCTCAGTTCTCCAGATGAAACAATCAATACCAATGAAAAAACCAAACACATACATACATGTATGTATATATAGTTATAGTTATAGTCTAGGGCATTTCCTACAGTAACTATGTTGGTAAAGGACATAACATTTTTAATCAACATACTTGCACAGCAGAGTTCTGATTTAAGGTTAAAGACACGTGTACACTGATCAGCCTTGCGCAGGCTTTGTAAATTCATTTCACCATGTGCTCTCCTCCTCCTTTATATGTCTTTAATAAATCACATCTTGAAAATAACCTTTTAATAAACACGCATGTAGAAGATACAAACAGTGGCAGGAAAGTCTGCTACAGAAAAAGCCAGAAGTAGGAAGGAGATAAGAAAACAACTTTGGAAACAAGTTCAAGGGTAGTAATAATCAGCTCAAGAGACAAATAGTTTAAACTCTGAATATTGTATACATTTTTTTCTGAGGATATTTCTGACATTTTGTCTATTGAAAAAAAAAAAAAGTATGTTTTTTGCGTGGCGGATCTCCACTGCATGCTTCTATACTTTTTCAAAATCCTAGGAGACAGAGAGAGATTGTATTTATATTTTCATTGGATGTTATATTGGGGAACTTGTAAAATTCCT
The DNA here is from genome assembly GCA_013397275.1 of Burhinus bistriatus. NCBI lineage: Eukaryota > Metazoa > Chordata > Aves > Charadriiformes > Burhinidae > Burhinus > Burhinus bistriatus. The sequence continues at coordinate 103,634 of VYXH01003203.1, read as the reverse complement.
ATTTGTGGTTTAAATCCTTTTGTGTACTATGACATTTTTCAGAAAGATAGTTAATTGCTTGTTCCAAAATAAAATAAAAAAACCTTACAAAGCAGTCTTTCTGTCTGTTTAGCCCTCTGAACTTGTTCAATGTGGAGCAGATAAGCAACTGTAGGAAACGGTGGGAGAGTGTGTGACTATGAACAGGAGTGAGGAAGGGTACATAGCCTTTTCATTACCTGTGAGTCAAACCCCTTGCCAACTGCTTTTGTTGGTATAGTTTATACTAAGTCTAAGAATGTCACAAAAGCTTGGTTTTTTCATGTCTGTGTAGTTGCACACAAATTCTAAAGGCTTTTATATTAGAAAATTAAAAGTGGGAGTGAAATTTGAATCCAGGGCCGTTGGTAAATCTGTCTTCAGGAATGCCACAACGCTTTGAGGGGAACAAATGATTCAATAACAACAAACAAGCACTTCAGAGAAAGCTGGCCTAGTGATATCTCAAAAATACTGTGTCAGATGGACTTCTTGAGTCCATCAGTTCTTGAGACCCCAGGAGGCCATGAGCTGTAAAGGACACTCTATTTCTAAACTTACAGAGATACGGGTTCCTATAAATGCTCTAGTTTCTGCATGCCCAGGCCCTTTCATATCGTCTCAAACTACCCTGAGAAAGGAGCTCGTCAGAGTATTTTTTTAACACGAACAATTGCTGTGGAGAATTTTAAGCATGTTAGGGATGGGCTAGGGAAGGAACTGTGAAATGCAGGTCTAACAACCCATCCAATTTAGACTCCTGGGGCAATATTTTCTTTGAAGAAATCAATACCCCTCCCTCCAAAGCAAACTGTCAAAACAAAAGCCTATTTGACTCCCAAGTTTCTCCTCCTGGCATTTTAGCAACAGTAAAAAGTGTCAATTACTTAGAGAAAGTGTTTTAGGGTACTGTTTTAATAGAAGTAAAAAATGTGAGAATAGCTCTTCTGTTGACAATTCTTCAGTAAATAACATCTTTAGGAAGAAATGTTGAAGGATGCTTAGCAGAACTTTATTGGAAGTATTTAACTGAAAATGGAGTCAGAGATTGTGAGGATACTACCAAACTCTGCAAAGCTTACACTACCAGCCTTGTCATGCTTGTAATGCTTTTTAAAAGCTGCTTTCATTAGTAAGTTATAAAATGAAAGAGGACTTTGCATTGTGACTAGGAAGTCTGGACTTGGCTACCTTTCCCCGCATCCTGAACAAGATAAGAAGGAAAAAATATATCTTTTACTTTGATTGTGAACTCAGTCGAAGCTGGAACAGGTTGGCATACTTATAAGGGAGGCATATGCCTTTCCTTACTGGATATAGCTTTTTATTATCTATCTTCAAAACAATTACACAGAAATGCTATAAATATATGCTGGCAAGTATGTTATATAACTGGGGTGTCTCCATTTTAGTAAGATGCTGTATTTCCTCCTGTAAAGTGCTGTTTAGAATACCTGTGAGTTAAGAACATTAAGTACTGTAAAATCTCTGCCTTCTAAGGAATTACCTTTTGTATGCGACATTTTAGGCAGCTGAAAAGAACATTTCCAACCTAAAATAATAGCTTAGCATTTCCATTCCTAGGAGTAACTGTGTAAAGCATGTCTGTCTTTGTGAAATTTATGAGCTGTAAATGGATACCTATTTCCACATTTTACTTCCATTTTGCCCTTGTACCTTACTCATCCTTTTCTCATCCTTCCTGCCTCCCTGAAACGCACATCTCTTTTCCTCCCTCCCCCTCCAAGTCTTGCAAGTCTCAAGTCTTAATTATTTAGAGTAAGGAAGAAGATACCAGGACAGTGTAATTCGACAAGATTCAGATTACATCCCTTGACAAATAGTAAATGTACAATGGCAACTTGTGTGAATTACATAAGAAAACAATGGCATTTTGAGAATGGTCCTGAATTGAATACCGTTCAGGCATGCATACCTAAGAAAGGATCTCTGCCATCAATTACTTTCAGGCACCTGTGTGCAAAGTGCTCAGCGTTCTCTGTAGAACAATGGAATCCTTTTAACACTGTACTCTTGGGATTGTTGAAACCATTGATTTACTGTCTTCAGAGCTAAAGCCACTTATTACTAAGAGTGATCTACAAACCCCCGAAGTGACTGTAAACCTCTCATGTGGTAATGCAGCAGACCACAGGCCTGCAAATAATAAGTGCAAGAAGCAAACCTTTTCAGGTGTACACAGGTTCTTCAAGTGAAAGGCTTTGTGAGGTCCCCTTTGTTTTTGTGGAGCTTTGTGTGTTGGAGATGCTTAGCAGGGAAGCTGCTATTGGAAATTCTGAATTATTACTCCGATCTGGCAGTAAGAAAGTTGCTTTTCCAGTTGTTCTGACTCATACCACCAGAAGTCTATCAAAAGTCAGTGAGTTTTGCCACCAGTTTGCTTAAAAAATTTTTTTTAATGCAAATACAAGACTTCTTTCCCCCCTATTTACCATGTTTTAATTGCTCTGAAGTAATGGGGTAATGGATTACTGAGTTCTGTACCTTCTGTATGGTTCATTCTATTCCAAGATGAAGTGTTGAGTCCAAAGTTGCAGAAGAATATTTCTTATCTGAATATTCTTTTTTGCTCTTTCAGGAAATTGTCTCTGTTTTTTCTCATTTCTCTGCAGTAGTGCAGTTAATGTCCCAAAGAACTAGGTGCTTTAATTATTCTTTAACTTGCTAACAAGTGATACCCATTTAAAATTACAGACCATTAAAAAAGTCTTAGTAAACTGCAGATTATGTCTGGTTGGCTGTGTTGTAATATTTTGATTCCTTTTGTAAAACAGCTTAGAGTATTCACCCCTATGAAAAGAGTGACTTGATATCCAACTGGCTGCTATGTAAAGCACTGTAAAGTCATAAATACTGAAACTACATACTGATAAGGAAGAGCCGACTGAGATGGAATGCAAGACCTCAAGTGGAAACACTTTTAATTAAGGCACGAATATTTAATGGTTATTCATGGAAGAAGAAAACTGGAAGATATTCTGAAAGGCTTATGCAAAAGCAGGGGGTTTAAGTAGATGGATCTGGAGAGCTTTCTCCTTCCAATAACTGAAAGCAGAAGAAATCATTTTGGATTCACTAATATGTGCCTAGGTGAGTTCTTCTGCTTTTATCCATTGAAAGAAAAAAATCCCTCAGCCTTTTGTCAAGCCCAAATGTTAAAACAGCAGTAGACAGACACCAAGAAAGAAAATCTTCAAGTAGATTGTATACTGATTTTCAAAAGCATTTGGTTACAATTGATAAAAGATTGCTTTCTGTTAATGTCAGTACATCATTACTAACAGTTGTAATGGAGGTATAGATGTTATGTGATCATATATAAAACTGAACATAGTTGTAGTATAGAGTTATTACAATCCTCCTACTCCAGTGGAATAGCAGTACTGATGAACATCAAGATGTAGATTTTCACGTCCTGACAGCTTAGACGTATGCTTAACAAATTCATTTAATAAATGTTATTTAGTGGTTTAAGTGATTACAATATTCATGCCAGAGTGAACAAAAGTGTGTTTGAATGCTTGGTCTTCTGTTCCAATGCAGAGTCTAGTGTTTAAACTGCTATAGGACTTGGTTTGAATTAAGTTGCCAGATTTTCCACAGAAATATCTCTCATGCTCAGCTACTCCATCCTACTTAGTTCTAGGGATGACTTTGGGACAGTAGTGAGCTGAGGAAAAGTAACCTTTCAAATTGGGTCTGTCAGTGATAAGTGACTGTGTTTAAGGCTTAAGTCAGTGATACACTGCTCCTGTGATGTAACTAGCTGATGGTTAGGGAGAAAGAACACAGGAATACATGCATAATGTCCAGTAACACAGATATCAGTTTGATATTTTGCTGGACACTGGGTCTCCTACAGAGTTCACAGAATCATAGAATCACAGAATGGTTGAGGTTGGAAGGGACCTCTGGAGATCCTCTGGTCCAACTTCCCTGCTCAACCAGGGCGACGTACAGATCATGTTCAGACAGCTTTTGTATATCTCCAAGGTTGGAGACTCCACAACCCTTCTATGCAACCTGTGCCAGTGCTCAGCCACTCTCACAGTGAAAAAGTGTTTCCTGATGTTCAGAGGGAACCTCCCATGTATCAGTTTGTGGTCACTGCCTCTGGTCATGTCACTGGGCAACACTGAAAAAGAGCCTGGTTCTGTCCTCTTTGTACCTTCCCTCCAGGTATTTTTATACACGGATGAGATTCCCCCTTGAACCTTCTATTCTTCAGGCTAAACAGTTCCAGTGCTCTCAGCTTTTCCTCATACATGAGATGATCAGTCCCTTAATCATCTTCATGGCCCTTTGCTGGACTCTGTCCATGTCTCTCTGGTACGGAGGAGCCCAGAAATGGACTGGCCAGACTCCAGGTCTGGCCTCACCAGTGCTGAGTGGAGAGGAAGGACCACTTCCCTCAGCTCACTTGGCAATACTTTGCCTAATGCAGTCCAGGATACCAGTAACCTTCTTTGCTGTAAGAGTACATCACTGGCTCATGTTCAACTTGGTGTCCACCAGGACACCCAGGTCCTTTTCTGACAAGCTGCTTTCCAGCTGGGTGGGCCCCAGCATATATCTGGTGCATGGGGCCATTCAATCAGTTTTCAATCCACCTCACTGTCTGCTCATCCAGCCCCTATGGCAACAGCTCGAGGGGCTATGAGGTTCTTATGGGAGACAGTGTCAAAGGCCTTACTGAAGGCCCAGTAGACACTAGCCACTGCTCTCTCCTCATCTACCAGTCCTTTCATTTGATCATGTAAGTTTACGAGGTGGATCAAGCAGGACTTCCAGTTCATGAAGCCATGCTGACTACTCCTGAGGAATTTCTTGTCCTTCACGTGCCTGGAAGGGTTTCCAGAATTAGTTGTTCTATCAGTTAGACCTGCAGACCCTAGTCTTTGGATCAGCAGTGTTCATGCATGGATGGAACTTTATCCACATCCTACCTGGTCAAAGAAAGTAACACTTCAGCATGCTGTTTTGATCAACTGGAGCAAAATCGCATGCTAATATACAGAGAAGAGGAGAATACATGGTGGTATTCTCCATGATGGTCATGCCATCATGAATTACAGAAAGGAATGACAAGGTACCAGCACAAAGTTCAGCTCTCCTCTAACCTGGGTGCTTTCTGATCAGAGTGGTTTTGATTTTCTGATCCAAATGGCTTTCACTTGTATGTCACCCACTCTTCTGCCTTCTCTTAGCTGATACAGTATGAATTCCATGTATTATTTTAGATAAACCATTCTCCGGAATGAACTGATATGCTAATGAACAGTATTACTTGACGGGAACATGCAGTGAGATCTATTAACTGGTAGTACCGAGCTCAAGCAGTAGCTAGCTGATTCAGCAGTAACATGGGTAAACCTGGAGGTGGTGGCTGTTGAACAGAATGACAGAGCTGCTTCCTAGAAATCTCTCTTCTGCCCACAACTGTATGCCAGAAAGCACACTTCTGTAGTCCTCCTCTGGATTAGGTAATTATTATTTCTAGATCTTCCACTTACCTGAATTGCAGCACTGGTACTTTGGTATCCTATCTCAGTTCCCCATTTCTAATGGGATTTTTCTCAAGAAGACTGCCTTTGTTTCCCTAAAAAAAGAGCTCCAAAACAAAACCAAAAAAAGTAAAAATCCAAACCAACCATCCAAATGAATGAAAGAAACTCAGGCAAAACTATGTGAGTGGATATTCCATCATTACAGTTCTTTCCTCTCCTGAAGGAAGGACCAGGAAATTTTCCAAGTCCACAATAGTTTTGGCCAGGGTGGTCTCCCAGTGCTTCCTTATATGGTACTTATTTGTCTCCTATCTTCATTTCACTTCACCAAAAACTGTGCAAGCTCTGACTCTGGATATGAGGTCATTTTGACTATTGAACTGGCATTTTGTCAAGGTACATTACTGGAGAGTAGATGAAGATATTTTGAGCCCAGTTATCTGTTTTGAGTAGTTGCCACGGATGATCATTAGTGGAGGATAGTGCATTCTTTTTCTAAGTAGATATATTGCATAAATGCTGTGGTTATTCTCATGTTTCTTTGATACTTGCTGCCATAGATGCGATGCGGAAAAGCAATCATAGATATTTTTTAGGCAAACAACTAATTTAAGTTGCATGCACAATCTTTCTAGTGTAACAAGCTGGGTAAGATAGTCTACATTAAAAAAAAGAATGAACAGGGTTCTGTTGATCAGTGCTCTAATCAATAATGAAAAAGGTAGGATAAAAAGTACTGTGAGAGAAAGGGCAGGATGGAAACTACTGATGAGAGTGCTGTTATGTATGTTGCACAAAAATGATGTCATTAGATTGTGAGGGGAAAAAGAAGATGAGCAGAAAGTGTACATATTTACATTCGGTTTCTAACAAATGTATTAATTAATTTCTTATTTTCTCAATTTCTGTTCTTTTATTATCATAAAGATAAATATTTGACTGTCGTCAGAGGTTTTCTGTTAACATATCTTCCATTCATTGAAAGGATTTTGTCATAAACTACTGCCTGACAGATTCTATCAATATGTTCAATTAGTCATAACATCTTACCATGAATCAGCAATATAAGATTTTTTAGACTTTGGTCTATAGAGCTTCAAAAGGATACTTTTTCTCTTGGGCAATCTGTCCTCAGGGGGACTCATCTAGTGGCTCAACGTGTTGTCCTCTGGAGTACAGCGTATCTTAGAGGATGTAGAAAGAACATGCATAGCAAGGCATAGTTTTTTCCCCACTAACAAGGCGTTTCGTACACAGGATGAATAGTCAGCATCACTTTGTTCTCTTCAATGTTATGCTAAGTATTCCTTCAAATCAGGGAGTGACCTTTCTATCTGCTCCCAATAAATCTTATAAATCGTCATTTTGTCTGGGCTTTTTAAAGGTGGATTATATACCTGCCAGCTGCTGCATTGTTGCTGATCTGTACATTATTATACCTAACATGTTTAAAAAAAACAGTATGATGCAGCTATCCACAGCTGCAGACTTTGAAGTGCTTCTTAATTTTAGTGTTTACCTTTTTTTGTCTTTTTATTTCTGTGATCCCCAGTCTCTCATGCAGCAAAGTCTTATGATTCAAGACAAGAACAAAAGATACGTTGTAAAACAAGGAAGGCTCATTCAGGCCAGTTATATAAGTGGTTGTGTAGCATCCATAACAGAGCCTGAAATTTGTATTCTGTAGTGGTGAAAACTTACCTTGCTTATGCAGTAAAAGTGTCTGGAAAGAGAAGACTGGTCTTGTTACTTCTTCTTGATAATATTTAGAAAAAAGGTCTACACTCTTCCAAACTTTTTACTAGAAATAAAGAACATAGCAGGTTCAGAAATTACACTTTTTTTTTTTTCTTCGAAGTGTGATAGATATAGCATTGGAGTCAGTGAAAGAGAAATGTTTTGTAATTCACCTTCCTTGTCCCTCCTGCTCAAGTTAATTTAATCAATTTTCAGACATTCTCTGATCTGAGGATGAGGTTATTACACTTCATATGAGTCTAAAAAAAGGCCTGTCACATTTATCATGGAGTTATGGGGAGCAGCAATTCATTAGTACATAATACATTAATCTTATTTGCAACCTTATGTTCCCTAGCATTTCAGTAACCAGAAGTACATCTTGTTTTCATGTCTTGAATACTTGAACTGAAGAAAATGGTAATTAAGTGAAAAGCTAAGCTTTTTGCTTTGAGACAAAACTATTATTTTTGATCACTCAATAAAGTATCTTAATTCTTCAGCCTTTCCTAAGAAATACAACACAGTTGACCTTACCAAAAACATAGTTTTCAAGGCACGTTCACTTGTATAATACTGTTTGATGTTTGAAAGTATGAGGATGTAAAAACAGCAGGAGGAAGTATGAAGTTTCCTTCTGTTTATTGTGATTTAGAAGTAAAGATAAAACCAGTCCAAGATAAACCCGCCACTGTAGGTGGAAATTCAGCTTGTGTATCGGTACTGAAGCTCTTATGTCAGGGAAGACCTACCCAAAAGTAAGGATGAATGGTCTATGGCTGTATTTTCCTCTTACTGCCTGGTGTAGCATGTGTTCTCTGTCACATGATGGAGAATCCCAATGTGTTGAAAGTCAGTAGAATCTGGTCTGCATGCCCTCATCTGATAAATGTTTTATGATTATTGTCAAGTGAAGCAGTACTACAGACAACAGTAGTGTTCATGCTCTAGTGCCTAAAACACAGTATCTGCACCTGGGGTTGAAGGAAGCCTGGTAAAGAACCCCATACTTTGGGAACTGCTTATCAATTAAGAATACAATGGAAGTACAGATAAATCATCAAGCAGATTCAGTTGCTGACAAACTAAACACTCATTACTGAAATGAAAATAGTAAAACATATCCTGTATATCATATGATTACTTAGATGCTAGTGAACATGGCAGAAAGTGGAGAATCCACAGGTTTAAGGAAAATTCAGCTGAAACTTGGCTTCTGTCTTGACATTTGTTCATCTGTTTTTTTCCTCCCTATCAGGACTAGCAGTATATTCAGGTACTGGATTTCAAAAGATTAATGGAAAAACCAGTATTAGCAGAAAATTATGAAGTTTGGCTGTTCACAACCCTTTCTGGTTTAGAACAAAAGCAGGACTAACCTACCTGCATTTTTTTATCCTATAGCTGGTATAAAGCAGTGTCAGTTCAGGTAGGTCTTTCTGTCAGGTTGATGTTTTTCCACTCCAGCATTTTTTTCCAGAACCTAACCTAACCTGGCATTTACATGTATATGAAGATGTTATGCTAATCCTTTTAGAATTAAGTCCACT
>VYXH01003203.1:83709-94753 GCA_013397275.1 Burhinus bistriatus | reverse complement strand
TTTTTTTCCCCCCCAGTTTTAAGCTTTCTCTCATTTGTGATTTATCTGTGTGTAAATAATTTAACTCCCTTTACTGGACATGAGCTGGCAATGTGTGCTCGCAGCCCAGAAAGCCAACCGCATCCTGGGCTACATCAAAAGAAGCATGGCCAGCAGGTCGAGGGAGGTGATTCTGCCCCTCTACTCCACTCTTATGAGACCCCACCTGGAGTACTGTGTCCAGCTCTGGGGCCCCCAGCACAGGAAATACATGGACCTGTTGGAGCAGGTCCAGAATGCAGCCATGAAAATGATCAGAGGGCTCGAACGTCTCTCCTGTGAAGACAGACTGAGAGAGTTGGGGTTGTTCAGCCTGGAGAAGCAAAGGCTCTGGGCAGACATTATTGTGGCCTTTGAAGGGGCCTTATAAGAAAAATGGGGAGAGACTTTTTACAAGGCCATGTAGTGATAGGACAAGGGGTAATGGTTTTAAACTAAGAGAGGGTAGATTCAGACTAGACATAAGAAAGAAATTTTTTATAATGAGGGTGGTGAAACACTGGCACAGGCTGCCCAGAGAGGTCATAGACACCCCGTTCCTGGAAACAGGTTGGTTCCTGGTCAGGTTGGACAGGGCTCTGAGGAACCGAACCTAGTTGAAGATGTCCCTGCTCATTGTAGGGGGATTGGACTAGATGACCTTTAAAGGTCTCTTCCAACTCAAACTGTTCTATGATCCTATGATTCTGCTGGTTTAGCTTATATATATGTGGCAATAGAAGACAAAAAGAGGCACTACTGTTCATATACTAGGTGTAACATTCAATTCATACTGAATTCTTACTGCTCCCTAAAAATGTATTTTTGCACAGGTGTTTTTAGGAATATATGCAAAATCTTTATCCCATGTCAGAAGGGATCTGACTATATAAAGGACATTTTCCTATATAAAGCAAAGAATCCTATGCTGATATAACTTTGTACTGTGTATCGTATTTAGTCTATGTGTGTGACATTCTGGGATGCTGGTTTTTAGTTAGGAAGAGATTTGTGTCTACCCTCCTCTTTTCTTGAAACAATCAGTCGTCTTCAGTATCTAAAAGGTCTGAGTTGTGAGCTACTTCAAATACAGCTTTAGCCAGTAGGTTTTTTCCCCTCCTTTTTCTTTCTTCACTGTGGAAATTCAGTTTAAACTAATCTCCTTGTGAAACTCCTTTTGCACGCCAACCTTTCTCATTTTCCCTGTGTATGCACTACAAAACACAAATGCATAACTGAAAAAACAACTGTCTCATCATCATATTCCTACCCCATTTTGAAATATCAAACCTATTTTCCATGTACTACATTTTACAGTATAAGGACATTACTTACAATACTGTTCTTCCTGCTGTTACCATCGTGTACTTCACCTCTCAAATGAGATAATGAATCAGAAAAGCTGTAAGGACAAAAATCAAAAGCCATGTTAAACCACATTGAATGACAGCAGTATCTCAGAGCCATTTGCAAGAAAAAATTAGAGTGATGTAAATTAAGCTCCACTTTGCTCTTAAATCTGTGGAAAAATAAACCACGTACCTGGTTTTCTGAGCAAAATTGCTTCTTTATGGCAGGGATGAGTCCATTCAGTGAGGAAGCTCGTAACATCTTCTGCTCTCTACTGCCTAAGCCAGAAAGTCCCAGGCTTGATTGGTGAAAATGGTGCTTTCTTAACCTTTTGTGGAACAAATAGACAGAGTGGTCCGCAAGTATTGTAACATGAGAATCCTTGTCTGTTTCTTTCCCACATATCGCCTTGCTCTGTTCCTTACTATGTTCTTTCTGACTAGCACTACTGATATTAAAAGAGCCATTCTGTCGTCAACTAAAACTCCACAAAGGCAATTGTATATGGAGAAACAGGTGAGTGACAAGTAATTTCAGCAGCATTCTTATTGAAAAAAGTCTCTACTTGCTTCTCAATTTCCTGACAAAGCTTTGGAATTCCAAATCCTTCACTGAGGAGCTTCCACAGCCCTGTAAAAATCTTAGGAAAAGACTCTATGCTTTATTTGTTGTCATTCTGGACACCTTATGGCAATAGGGAGTGTTTCTCTTAAAAGGGTTTCTAACTTGTTGGTTAAAAATAAGCTCATCTAGAAAATCTGAGGTTACCGAATTCCTACAACATGTAAACAACATACTTGAGTTTCTGAAATTACGTACAAGAGTTGTAATCCACCATGAAACTCTCCTTTTATCAAGCTGCTGGAGCCTTTCCTTCAACATAAGACTGGCAAAATTTTGAAGCCTTGCAGAGTGCACAGTAGTATTCATTTTCAGTGGAAACTAGCCAAGTATGTTTTCTTAATTTCTCTCAAATTAAGTTTGTTTTCATTTTTAAGCTACTTGACATTTGTGATTTCTTTTTTTTTTTTTGTCTGTGGGTGTCATGGTTTGGGCTGGATTGGCCCAGTCAGGTGAAATGACAGATGCTCTCTCTTTCCTGCCCAGCTTTGAAGGGAGGCAGGAGAGAGAGAAAAGAGAGACTTCTGAGTTTAGAAGGAACTAAACTACTTTAATGAAAATAGTAATAATAAAATGAAAATAGTGAAATATATACAAAACCGTATCGAGCTCCCAGGATGGCAATCACATCACCAGCAGACGCTGGGGAAGTCCTAGACTGGACTCAGTGATGGACAGGAACTGAATTCTGGGTCTGGATTCAGGATCGGGATCAAAGGCAGACGAACAGACAGAGTCCTCCTCTGAGGCCAGCCATTGAAGAAAAAGGGCTGACCCTTTGATCCCTCAGCTTTTATACTGAGCATGAGGCAGATGGGATGGAATGCCGTGTTGGTCGGTTTTGGGTCACCTGTCCTGTCCGTTCCTCCCTGCAGGTGCGATCCCTCTATGCTTTTCTGCTTCCGACCCTCCAATGGGGCAAAGTTATCTGGCCTTGATTGTTATTAGCAATAAGTATAAGCAAGAGCCTCTCTGCATCCCATTCCTTGGCATCAGCTATAAACATGGGTCTTATCACTCTGAGAGGAAACAGTTTTCTGCACAACATGCTGTTAATTCCAGCAGTTAGAAGAGGCCTAGCTAAAAAGTCAAGTTACTGAACAAAATTGGTCCTGTTTTACCTCAAACCAGGACAGTGGGCATTACTGCTAAATTTGAACACCCTAATGCTTATTTAATTTACTGCTGTAATCAGCAATAGTTCCTGTGTAATTCCATGCTATTCCAGTAGTACTAACTAAAATCTTGCCAGGGTGGAATGTAGAGGGCAGGAAGCAAGGTAGTCTACCAAGGCTTGAAAAAAAGTGCTTTCCTACCCCATGACTTGGAGGAGGCTTCATAGCTATTCCCCCTAGCCCTCAGGCTTTAATTTTGTCCCTCATGCCCTTTCTAACAAGCAGCAATCTTTACTGTGCCCTGCAAGAAGCAGTACTGGGGAAGAACAGGAAGTCCCTATAGTAGAAGGAAATTTCCAGAGTTTCAACCTGCTATTGGGACTCATTAAATTATTTCTTCTTCATCCTCTTTTTCTTCCTTGTACAGTGGACCTGAACCAAGGAGAACTGGTTCTATTTTGTGTTCAGGCTTTGGTAATTATTTATGCAGTTTATCATAACACCAGAACAATAGTTTCCATATATTACTAGTAATCCATCTCTTTGCAGTTCGTCATCTGTATGAGCAAAAGCCAAAACATTCCAAAGGGAGACTTTGTTTTTATTCATTTGTCATATTAAAGTGAAGGTCAAAAGGAAAAAAATTCTAAAATTCATAGTGTGAAATGAGTTAACATTTCTTGACATTTCTTTATTTAACTCAGTTCTCCCCGTGTTATTGGAAAATAGTCTGACATTTCAAAAATAAAAAATTGCTTTCACTATCTGTCAATAAATTTCAGTTAATTTTTGAAAATAATTTTAAAGCTGGAGCAGTTGTAATGTATACCATTAATAGAAAGTAAATTCTACCTTGTTTTCATGCCCCAAAATTCTTTCTTAATTTATACTGTAAAATCAGCTGGATTTTTAGACCTCAGGCAATCTTTTTAGTCAAAACTACCTTAGTTAGGTGACAAAATTACTGCTAATTCTGCTTACAGTTATTGCTGACCCTTTAACATGTAATTGGCAGAGGTTATAACCGAAACATACTATTGTTATTCTTTTGTATACAGAGTAGCTCTAGTATGTAATACCCCTCAGCTGTGCTTCTTTATATTTGTATTCAGTATGGAATATCGTGTGCTGACAGCATCCTAAACACAGAAAATTCATAGTAACCCTTAACTGAGTTCAGTCTGTGAGGAATATTAACTTGAGCAAGAAAATTATCTTTCAAACTTATTTCTAATATCTTTGCATAGGAAATGAAGCAGTTTTATGACACTTTTGCTGTCCTGTTTTATATCCTCTACTACGCTTCAAGGAGTTTCTAATGTGTACTTTGCTCTCATTTTGACTGTTCCCATTTTTCTTTCAGTGCTGTTCAGTTCCATAAGGCCCAAATGCTACCACACTTGCAGTGCAGTGGGACTGCTCCTTCAAAAAAGAACTATTTGGCATAATTATGATAAACTGTACCTGACTGTTTAAACTTCATTATGTTCTAAGTGCTAATAGAGGTAATAGTTGCTTACTCACACACTTCTTTGAATTTGGTTTGGGGCTATCTTATTATGTTATGACCTATCAACTGGGAACCTTGACCTGTATGTTGGTTGCATTTTAATTGCTAACATATTTTGTTAATTGTTCACCTGCAAAGAACAGCAACCTAAAATCTCCTGTTTAATGAGCTCATTACAATGCTGTACACTTTGTGAATGGTGATCATTACATATGTGACAAATAAAGAAAGCTTTCTTGAGCTGGATAAAACCAAACTCAAACCAGTTGATCTAAACAAGTTAAATAGGAAGGACTTTCTGCCTTGCTTAGGAAAATTATGTCCAAGATTAAGTATGAGTAGTATTAATAGATATGTTCATGTAGTATATTTTAAGACAGTACCCAAGGACCTATACCAAAAATGGCTTTTACTGCTTGTTACACAATACATGTATATTATAACTCTGAGTTTCTTCAGATAAAAATATCTCTGAGATATAAAATCTCTCTGAGTGTTTTCAATAAATCTTTACATTTTTGCTAGATTTGGTAAAAGCATAAGCTACTGATTAATAAAATAATTTAAGATTTGCCTAAGTGGTATTGTTTAGAAGACATTAGTATAAGTTTTTTCCTTAGGGGTTTTGTACCACTTATATATAACAATTCAAAATGGCAAAATCAATTCATACGACTTGGAGAATGCCATTGTTGCAAGGTCCACAGAACAGAATCTAAAGGACTATAAAATATGCTATCAGTCTCCTGACCAGCAAAAAAAACCCTGAGTGCACTTTGTTGATAAAGATTAGAAAGGCAAATACAAGTTATAATGATCAGCTCCAGCCATGTCGACTCTGCTCAAACACTTCCTGGACACACTAGAAAAGCAGTTCCCTAATGCTTTGAATCTTGCTGCAACTAAACCACTCTTAGAACACAATGGAAGACTTTTTTTCCCTTGATTTAGACCTAAATTAATCTATTAATGAGACAAGGGTAGAACAGTTACCAGGTGGGTAAGGAGAGGACAAGATAAAGTATGAAACTATAAGAAGGTTTTTTTGTGGAAGTCACAAGAGTTTAGGTTTTGGACTGGTCTTACGCAGGGGTTGGTTTATTTTTTAAATTAGCACTGCACAAAGAGATAAGGTATCCTACTGAAGGTTTCTGATGACACATTTCCCTAGGAATACATTTCAGTATTCACAGATCTTGCTATTGTACTAGAAAAAACATAATCTTGAGGACTAGGGGAAGGGATGAAATACAGTAATACCAAGGGAAGTTTCACTCAGAGAACAATGACAAGAATTTCTACGTGAGGCTCTGAATGAGAAGGAGAAGAGGTACACATCTGTATGAGTGAATATAGGATGACTGTGTATCACCAATGTGATAATGAATCCAGCATGTAACTGAACTGTAGATTGTGATAGGAAATTATTAATGCTGTTGGACCTGCTTCTACTGTGACTCATGCAGAATGCAGTCTATATTTCTGATGACTCTGAGTCCACAAAGGTGAACTCAGATTGAAATACAGAGAGCTGAAGTGAAGAATTAAAATAAGTGGTTTAGTTTAACCAACCAAAGACAAGCAACACCAAGATAATATGTTTCTCTCTGTGTTTATATAATAGGAAATGAAGGATTTAACATTAGGAGAAAAGAACTGTTTAAGAAAATTGGTATCACTGTCACAAAGGAAAATGGATATAAAATAGCTGTGAACAAGTTCAGACTGGAAATCAGAATGAAGCCTCTAACTATGCGATGAAGGCTCCTGGTGTACCTTCACGTAGGCTTAGCTGGAGCAAAAATCCTCTGAAATGAGGATCATTAAATGTGGTGGTGTGATAAGGAGAGTCTGGCTACACAACCAAACAGCTCTTCTCATTCTTATGGTCATAATTAAAATTCCTAGATCCCCTGTGCAGGCTACATAAGCAATCATAATTACTTGGAAGGTATGCCTATGGCTATGCAGGCAAGAAATGCTGTTTGGTAATGTGGCAAGGGTAGAAAACTTATGTAGTCAAGTCGTGAAGGAGATCTAAAAAAGAGATCCAGTACAACCGAGGTCAATGCACAGGGATGCAAAACTGGCACGTCATGTGAAAATAATAAGAGTTACAAAGATGGAGCAGAAAGTGAAAGACACATGAGTATAGAGTAATCAAGTATAGCAGGGCAGGAAGTTTATTAGAGAATTAGTAGGTGGACAGGACTGTTGAAAAGTAAAGGGAGCCCTAACAAAAGATAAGAGAAATATAAATACAGGAAACTTCATTACACAGGAAATTGGATCAAAAACCTTCTCTTAGTAGGAGACTGGAATAAGTAGAAAGTGGATTTATCAGAAGAGCGTGCTCTTGAAAAGATATATGAAATATACATTGCCGTTAGTATCATGAAAGGACAGCCAATAAAGATTAATGTTTATATAAGACTGTTAGTAAACTAGGAGTTAGAAGTAATTTTAAAACAGTGATTGTTCAGCTTCTTTTTCGATGTTGGGGAGGTCTGGGTATCTGGATCTCCTATGTATACAGCTTAACCAGAAAAAATTGTCAAACACTAAGCATAAAAAATAACCTTTTAAAGGACTTTGCAGATAAAAAACAGGGGGAAAAGGATAGAAAATACACAATTCTCTCTGGCCTAGCATCTACACACAGTTCCTACACCATGAATGCTGCAATATCTGCCCAGGGACTTGTGTAGGCCGTATCATGCACTTCCACAGCACTTCTGCTTCTTTCTTGCAATGGCAGATGCAGCTGGTTAGTCTGAGCTGTGATCCACTAACTGGCTGCAACTAATAAGTGGAGATATGGAGCAAGAGAGTAGCCAGGGATGCATTCCTTTTTGGGATGGTGGAAGCAAAATGATCCCTTCTTGAAAACGTATGCTCCATATTATGTTTTAAAAAATGTGGTCATTCCCTAGTCATAGTCAGGTAGACCAACATAACAGGAATTTCCAGAGGCTTTTGGACTGCATTACTGCCCAGCTACACTTGATTCATTTAGATCACAAACTGGTATTTGATTATACTTTGAGCTATAATACAGGCAAGGTAAAGCAGATTTTTTCATGTGTGCTATTGGAATATATTTCAGATTTATGATTTTTTTTTTAAAGTAATAAAATATATCTGCAGAAGACACTGCTGAAAAAAACTGGAGAAAGGGTAGAACTAAACAGATTTTAAAGATAATTCCCCCTCTATAATGCTGAGGAGAACATGAACAGGTAGATAAGAAAAGAAATGAAAATTCTTGCCAGTCAGAGTCCAACTGCTGGAAGATGTTTAGAACAAAGATTTTTCATTTGGGCAGAATATTCTTTTGTGGAATTTATTCATGTCTTCTCTTAAGTAGCTTCTATGTTGTGCCATTACAGGAACCTGATTATATACTGCCTTGGAGATATTATTATTTGCCTCTCTGTAAAGTAAATTTAAAGAATCACAAAGAAAAGTTTGCAAGCATTTTGCTCTGTCTTCGGTCAATGGCAAGGGTTCTCACCAGTTACAGAGAATCAAGTCTTGGCTTTCAAATTAGAAGCACTCATGGCTTGATTTAATATGATAACTCCAACTTTATAAATGAAAATAAAAAGTCAAGACTGAAAAATAGACTAATACCATACTATCACTGTATATTTGACCTACTTGCAAAAATACAGATGGTAGACCCCAAACCTGTCACTATCAGTGGTAGGAGCTGAGAAATGTTTGCAAATTAATACCTATGCTTTCATGGCAACTATGGAAATGATAAATATGAAAAAAGAGGTTGAAAATCTTTTAATAATCTAAATTATTTTGTGATTCCTTGGATTTTATCCAAAGATACATGGAAAAGAAACTTCAGCAGAGAATTACTAGCATTATTATAAGTAAGTTCTTGATTTTTCTGATGACATATTGCATATTATGAACATGCAGTAGGTTTCATGATTTACTGGGATAGTGATATTATCTGAAAAAATTATTTCAGCGTTTCAAGGGACTTGATTTTACATGAATAAAGTTAATGGAAATTAACAAAGTTAAAGTCACTTGAGATAGTGTTGAGATGACCATATAAATCCTGAAATTTAACAATATATTAAATAGGTAGTTTTAGACTTTTATTTTTGCAGCATTGTATTTTCAAAAGGTGTCAAATCTATCTTGAATTGTTCATTTCAGCTGGAAAGAAAGCACAAAATTGTAGACATAAGTCATTGAAATGTTTCGCTTGACAAGCAAAAATCAATATTCATTAAAACCAGGTGCTATTAGAGATAATTTGGAAACAAATACGGGAAAACCCTACTTCACCAAACTATTTTTTGTGTCTACAAGTATTACGCGACTTGAGCATGAATTGTACATTATCTCTTCTTTATTATTCTTGCAACTTATTATTCTTGATATTTAACCAGTCCTTTCTGTCTTCATTTTATTTAGTGAATGAGAAAAAGGTTATTCTGTTGAAACACTTCTTGCAAAGCAGTCTCAGATGGCCTTAGAAAGCAACAGATAATTCACTAAATGCTGTAAATTCCACTGCAGGACATAATCTAAGTTACTATGTTTTTAAAAGATGATAAAAAATAACTTAGTTCTTAAAGTATATTTCTTTCTTTGAGACATCAAATCATAGATTGCTAGTTTGTTTTGTCTTTGTCATCAGATATGTTAAATGTCACAGTTCTTTTTCCTGGATTTCAAAGGAAGTGTCAGAAAAAAACTTCACAGGAAGTTTATACTATGTAATTGTTTCTTAAAGCTTCTAACTCAGTCACGCTCAGCTTGAATTTAAACACAATTTACCCACTAACCAGTCCAACTGACTTTCAAGACAGGTTTAGCACGTACTGGATGGAAGGCATATGTTTAACTTTTTCACTAATACTGTGCCTAGACATATGTAGATGAATTCTAAATTATAAATATTATAATTTATAGATCACAAGTTTGCCCTGTGCACTGTTATTTCTTTTATGACATGGACTGGCTACAATTTTTCTTTGCTCTTTCCCTCATTAAAATATATTCTTGTACATTTCACTATTAACAGCAGTGACAACAGACTTAATTTCATCTCTGGGTCCCTCACAGAGTAATTTAGCTGAGCAGCACTGCATGCTATCCTTCCTAATATTTGTAATTTCTTTCACAACAGAATCAAACTAAACGCCTTGTCTGTTATTGCTGGATTGTATTTTACTCCTTAGTCCGGTGAAATACCTAGTCATGCTAGACATTTAGATGTAATTAAAGCTTCTAATTCTATTTTGTCATGGGGACATAGTTCTTTTGGTGGGACTATTTCTCGATCTCTCCTATGCAAGTAAGGGCAAACTTTATGAAATTAATGTACTATCATTATGTCACTTTGTAACACACTCAGAATGTATTAGGGACATAACTTCAGGACAGTGAATTGTAAAAAAAAAAACATTAAGGAGTGAATTTGAAATTAATCTCTCTCTATCAAATTCTGTAAATGTAATAACTACTTATAATGCACAATCTTGATTGAATGTATTTTATGTACATAGCCAGAAAAAAAAATCAAACACTGTAAGTGCAAATATGAACTCAAAAATCGATCTAAGTTCCAATTACATCTTGGTCTAAAGCCATTTCATTGAATTTCATCAGTTGTGGTATTTTCCTTTTACATATTTCTATGTTTATAGATAGTAGGATTCTGCTAATCACGTTGTGTACTATCTGCCTGCAGAGTTAGCTAGGCAGTTACCTTAAAACAAATACGGTCTAGTGTTCAGATTTTGTTTGGGCCAAATGCAAAAAAGACAAGAGACTTCTCTAGAGCCTTGTTTCATGCAATAACTTTCCTGTCCACAGCCTTCATTCCTAAACTAACAGAGCAGAAGTATTTACTGCTGATAGTATTAAAATCTGGTACAGATAATAAGTCAGTTGGATTTAAAGGGAACACAGATATGATGTAGCTGATTCCCTGGGAACATGCGACTTCTAGGAGGAGACAGTGTTATAACCAAAATCGGGTTGGCTTCCCAGCACTCACTGGGAGAAACTGGTTTTGGTTGTAAAGGTAAGAATTCTACAGAATATGAATTTTTAGCTGGACATAACTTTTTTTTTTTTCCCAAATGCTTAGTTCTGAAAAGTTTTCACAGCTTTATTTTAAATTTTTAACTAACTTCTTGTAGTCATAGCTTATCTGCAAACATTAGAGTAGGAAAAACAGACTTGGGTTAGTAAGACTAGCTCAGCAACATTCATTTTCAGGGATAAGGAGTTAATCCCTACTCTGTGAGGTGATAAATTAGTTGATAATTCACTGACTGGAAATTCAAGGAATCAAGAATGATCAGTAGGAAAGACTTTTGAGAAGTTAAATGCTACAATTTATACACATGGAAGAGTAGCTAGTTTGTTTTTCTTCGTGTAATTTTTTTTT
>VYXH01003203.1:13952-83678 GCA_013397275.1 Burhinus bistriatus | reverse complement strand
CAACTGGGAAAGGTTGTTTTTTTTTTTTTTTTTTTTTTTTTTTTTTTTTTTTTTTTTTTTTTAATACAAGCCCAAGGGACTTTATTATAAAGAGAAGAAACTAACTGGGAAAAACCTCAGTGTTTGTTCTGTGAAGTGTTATTCAACTATTGATTACATGACACAGATGAAAACTGGCATGGTTTAGCCAGCTTCACTGCATGCAGTTTGCTTTCATGTATGATTAAACCCACTCCGAAGCTATGTTCTAACATGGCTTAGTTTTCAAGTCTTGTCTACAAACATTTAGGAACATCTACATTCATACTCATTGCTGGTATAGGCAGGCTGTTGTCATTTTTCCTTTTGTGTTTTCTATTCTGATGAAGCCATGGAGGTTATACAAGTAGTAGGAACCATCTTACTGTGGTGCTACTATAATAATGGGTGATGCTTCTAACATCGCCTGTGTAGATGCAGCCAAGGCAAAGACAGACCGTTCAGGAATGGGGCCCTTAAAACACACTAAAATGTAACTAGTAAACATTGACTAGGACAAACACTTGGCTGGGAGGAAAAACAACAGTCTTTCAGTAGAGTAACCTGGTCTAAGATCTCTGCATAGTCATGGGAAAGATTCTTCCACTGTACCTTAAAAGGCTGGAATTCTTCATGATGGCTTCTTGTCCAAACTAGTTCTGAGCTAACTTGCATTAGCATTGTAAAAGCTTCAACACAGTTCTAGGCTGATACTCAAACAGGAGAAATTCAATGCTTTTAGTGGAATTTTCTTCCTAAAGTGAAACTCACATTTTCAACACAAAGCTATGTAAGTAAAATCCCATTTATTGGGTCAGTATCACAAAGTGTCAGACCATCTGGGACACATCAATGTTTAAGATAAACTGAAGGAAAAGCTCACAGCAATCCCAAGAAAGTCAATTAGCACACCTGTGCTTCCTTACGATCAAATGCCCTGCCCCCTCCTCCTTCTTCATGTTCTAATTTTCCTTGTAGACTTGACTTCTCTCTGTTCTTCTCGTTCTTTTTTCCTTTTTTCTGATACCTAACAAGTGCACTATAAATATATGTTGCCACATATATTTGCAGTCTTATTTGTGTTTCTGTCATCTTGAACAGTCTATTTTTTCTGTCTTGGCCTTGCCATCTTTCTGTCTCCTTAGATTCACTCATGGCACTCTAATTTTCTCTCCCTCTAATTGTTGGCTAGTTTAATAGTCTTACCACACCATACCATTACATGATTTTCTATAATAGATACCGTATACTGTTCATCTTTATTAAGAGATTTAACATACTACCATAAGATACAGATTTTATGACACTGTTTATACAAAAGAAAGTAGCCTGTTGCTGAACCATTTCCCATTAATATATCTATATATGAAAAGGCACCATTAAAGCCCCTGTTCCTCCAGAAAGCCTCTGAATTAACTGAAATGCTTACTAGGGAGATTTTGAGGGAAAGGCCCAAAAGGGATCTCCTGCGATTCCGCTCCTGCTGCAGGCTACTTTGTCATATAATATTCTTCATACATTTAAAAAGAGTTGTCTTGAAACTAGTTCTTCTTTCAACATTCTTCTCCTATCCTCCAATAAACCTGCTAGTACACTGATCATTTTTACATTCAAATGATGGGAGGTCAGATGTATATTTTTAGATACAGAAGCAAATCATAAAGTCATACATTTCCAGCACTTCTACCATTTCTTTTCAGTTTTGCACTTACTGCTTTGCACAGATCTTTCCCTAAACAGATCTTGTATGGAGAAGATAATCCAATAAAGGAAATAAATGTCATGGAATATTGGTTTCATGTAAGTTGAAATATGCTGGATAAAATCTGAAAATCAACCTTTTTATTTTATAAGTGACTGGGTTCCATGCATGCCTTTGTGTCTAATAACAATGCAAGCAGGAAGTTTGTGTGAAGTCAAAAAGCTAAAAACGGTTGTTGCTCAAATTGTTTCTCCATTCCAATTCTGACAATCTCTTTTCCTCTTTCCCTGCAGTTTTCCACTTGTCCCACAAAGTCACGCGGGTGGTTCCAGAGAGTGCTCTGCTGATTGTTCTTGGTCTCGTCCTTGGTGGCATTGTATGGGCAGCAGACCACATTGCCTCCTTTGCCCTCACACCAACTGTATTTTTCTTCTATCTGCTGCCCCCCATTGTTTTGGATGCTGGATATTTTATGCCAAATAGATTGTTCTTTGGAAATCTTGGTTCCATCCTTTTGTATGCTGTCATTGGAACAGTCTGGAATGCTGCCACAACCGGTTTATCTCTCTATGGTGTCTATCAGACAGGAATAATGGGTAAGTTTGATCTGTGAAGGCACAATTCTGAATGCTAATATATGCCAGCAGTTAGATGGGTGATACTTTACAACTTAACAACTCTTTTCAGCAGAAAAATCCAATTTTAAAGGAAGCAATTTGTCATACTTTTAGCAAATTTAAGGATGATCTGAGAAATCTCTGAAGGAAGCACAAAAGGCACTTGAACCTGTGTCTCTTCTATTTCCCTGCTCTAAATGTGTGCGTACACTCTCAGGATAAAGCTAAGAATTCATCCTGCTAATGGACAGCTGGACAAAAATACAGTCTGAAGGGCCTGTTTCTTTCTACTGTGACAGAAACCTTCAAAGTTACTGTGAAATGGAACTGTCTTCCTTCACTCAGCTTTAATATTAAAGCAATTGTTGCTGAGTGGTTATGTAGGCATGACACATCTCTATTTTATCTTCTGAGGCTGGAAATTGTAACTGAAGACTTATAGAGCCAAGTAGCACATGAATACGCACTCTGTCTTAATTATACTACAATATAAGGGCATGGGGCTGCTAGAAGAGGCACAGAACCACAATTCTTAATCTCCTCAGCAGGTGTAGCATGTGCATAAGATATGTACTGCTGCCTGAAGAACAGTAATTCACACTGTATTTGGATTGCATATTTTGAAACAGGCATCGTATATGCTTTTTTAGTGTCTGTACTGAAGAAGCTCAAGAGCCCTTCTAGGACAAAATTCTCTTAGGTTAGTGAGTTCTAGAAAGTACCTACAGGGCACATCTGAGTGCTGCTGAGAGCAGCACAGATATAGTGCGCTGCTGTGCCTGTGCACTCTGCCCATTTGGTCTTGGCAACCAGTGCTGGGACCCTGGATTGGGTGAATGGCTCCAAGACTGCAAGGGGTACGTTGTCTTGTATGAAGGGCTCAACAGCTAGTCATGGGGTGGTTCTCTAACCACAGTGGTGCAAAATCAACTCAGAGAAATTTACCACAGACTTCCTTTTCAGTTAAAATAAAGAGTGCCTCAAATGTCAGAAGTTGCAGATGTTGCAGAGAACAATTCTGTGACGAAGAATGAAACTATTAGCTGATTATTACAGAAGACAACATAGTAGAGCTTTCCAGCCTCAAAACCTGCTCCTATTGTCCAGTATAGGGAAGCAGCAGAATTTGGGACTGGGTTCTTTGAAACTGAGCATAAGATTGGGATATCTGTTCCATCCATTTTAAGGGAAAGCTCTGTTGTCCTTATTTGAAAATCCCAGTCTGAAAGAACTAGACCACAGACTTGTTCAGATGAGACTCATCTTATATAACTGCAGATGTTTGTAATACAGACATCTATGATGGACTGTCGTGGTTTAACCCCAGCTGGCAACTAAGTACCACGCCACTGCTCGCTCACTCCCCCCGTGAGGGGGAGAGTGGGAAGAGTAAAAGTGAGAAAACTTGTGGGTTGAGATAAAGACAGTTTAATAAGTAAAGCAAAAGCCGTGCACGCAATCAAAGCAAAACAAGGAATTCATTCACTACTTCCCATCACCGGGCAGATGTTCAGCCATCTCCAGGAAAGCAGGGATCCATCACACGTAACAGTTACTTGAGAAGACAAACGCCATTGCTCCGAGTGTCCCCCCCTTCCTTCTTCTTACCCCAGCTTTATACGCTGAGCATGATGTCATATCATATGGAATATCCCTTTAGTCAATTGGGGTCAATTGTTCCAGCTGTGTTCCCTCACAGCTTCTTAGGTGTCCCCAGCCTTTTTTTGGCAGGACAGTAGGAGAAGCTGAGAAGTTCTTGACTGCTTAGCAACAACTACAATATTAGTCTGTTATCAACATTATTCTCATCCTAAATCCAAAACACAGCCCTATACCAGCTGCTAGTGAGAAAATTAACTCTATCCCAGCCGAAACCAGGACACAGATTTAGCTTATATTTTAGATATTCACTTTACTATAACTCACATTTTATAAGTAACAATTTTTCTTTAGAAGATACAAAGCTGACAGCTCAGATGCAGACACTGTTGACTTCTATAGGTAGTTAAGATGCTTTATGTGCATTCAGCCTGAAGGCACAATATATTGTGCATCCACAATTTCACATTTATAGTTAAATACAGGTTTTCAGGAACAAAAAAGATGACAAAGGGATATTGCTATTGCAACAGATTGGACAAGGATTTCTTTCTTTAAATAGCCAAGCTGATTGGAACAATTTGTAAGTAAAAAATACAACAAAAAATGTTTTATTAACATCCTGTTGTGGGAAATATAATGAATGAGAATTACTTTTAAAAATGTGTTGATAAAAATCATTAAATGAAAAGCATTGACCTCTTTATGACATGTGAAATGGAAATGTCAAGTGTTTTCCCAAAAATTTTAAGTGAAAAATCCATTTATCCTTTGCTCTCCTCCCAATCCGTAAACAATTCTTGAGTAACTGTAGAAGCTGGATTTAATGGCTACATGTTCTGCTTCATCATTATGTAAATCTTTCAGTGACAGTATATACTAGAACTCTGACCTTACAGTTAAAGAGAAGAATCAGCCCCTACCACAGGTCACAGCTAAAGCTCTACAAGCTAAAAATAGGCAAACACTAAACTGACACGCCTGGTGAAGTTAAATGTTTAGAATGAGCATTGACCAGTATACTGTGGGGACCTGTCTTTACCACAAAGACATATTATAACCTACTAGCATCCTAATTTCAGCTATGGAAAAGGCCAGAAAAGCCTGTCCCGGATTCAGACTATGTCATTCTCCAGCAAAGCTAAGTAGGACTTTAAAATATCTACATGATACGTACTTACTAATCCACTAAATACATCGTGTTGACCTCCAAGATGCCAGCAAGATCTGATCGCCACACTTTGTGAAAAGCCTTGCTGTTGTAACTTACTTGCTGAAGATAGGAGAATGCCGAGTTACTCAATTTCTAGAAGAGTTCATAGCAGCCTTTGATTGAAGTTTTACGGCATATTATTGTTTCTACCCCACTTTTTCTACAATTGGAGTGAATAATCATTAAAATGTAGGAATGTATATCCACTATAGACTAAGATGAACTGAAAACAAATTACTTCCAAATTTACTACTGAATGGGCCTGTAGTACTGTCCATCAATATGAGAGTGCATAATCCAAATAGGATTACACAGATTTCCTGCATAAATAAACATAAAAACAGCTCTTTGTTTGCATTCAATATCCTTATAGATATTATAATTTGCAGAAGAAAAAGAGAGAAGGTGATAATAACAAAGAAATCCTTCTTTAGAAATGAAATTAAAAGATCAGCACCTTAACTATTAACTAACAGCCATACCAGTCCATTTTCATAGAATACGAAGAAGTATCTAATCCTAAACCTTCCTGATTGCACCTAACTGTCCACCATCTGCTTGAGAACTAACACATGCTGCACTTCTCTGTGGAATAATTGTGATTGTGACTAATGCTTAGAAAAGTTTTTCCTGTACAATCTATGTCATAGTGACAACACGCTGAGTATGTGTAAAAGTCTTAAACTGGTCCCAGTGAACTTACCTTGCTCAGCTGTTGCTGCTGGCAGCTCGTCACTCCAGACTCTGGTGAGCTGGAGGAAGCAATGGTCATGTATCACTTGGAAATAAATCGCATTATTAGTCTATATTACTCTGATTTAGAAATTCCATGCCTCTTGGCACTGCTTTGTAGGAATTACAGATGTGTCCTAACCTTTCCATAAATATTTGCTCACTAGCTTTGCAAGTCTTCAAAGAATGTACCAATGATTATAATTGGTAACATATAAAAAAGATAAGCAATCTCAGTGAGCCAATTTATTTTAAAAGTTTATGTTCTATTGTATCCTGGTATCTGATAGTTATTGTCATTGGGCTTGTTCCTTCCTTAAGCACGGCAGAGAAGCACAATATTTGATGAAACCATTATTTAGATTCAGGTTCAAGGCTGTTCTCAGAATTTTTGGCATAGACCAGCTCACTGCTTCAGTCCCTCTGTCACACTAAAATGGATAGATTCAGTCCTCATTCACAACCCAGTATGTCCAAAAGTGAACAAGACTATTTCTCTTTTTGAAAATATAAAGTAGTTATATGTCTATGCAAACTATGGATTTCTGTTTTCAGGGCCTTAGCAAGGTCCCTGTAAACTGTATGGAAAACATTGTAGATGCTCTGATTGGCACACAGCAGCTAAGAGGATATGTACTTCTGCAGCTCCCCCAGATTATTGGCCATTGTCATTTACAACAGGGTGTTGTCTACTTCTGTCTGTGGCTGCCCCACGTAAGTGTCCTTCTCTTGATTAAATATGCCCATGCCATTTTGTATCAAAAATATATGGAATCTAGTTTCTGTTTCAATTACCTTCCAAGCACTAAACATTCTGGAGTTGAAAAATTATCTCATAGGAGTTCTTGCTAGAGTGGCCATGTTGTTCTGGAAGTACCTTACAAGCAATATTGATCCTTTGGCTATGGCTACTGACGGTCATTGTCTGACTCATGCTTCCAAATCATTTAATCAAATGGATTTCTCCCTCACCTGTAGAAATCATGCCTGATACAACTGTCTATTAATTTTGGGCATGGGCACTGTGTTCCAATGAATGAACTCTCAACATATTCCTTGTCTGCTCTTCCTCATTTAATTCTGGGCTTCATCACTTTTTAATGAACCTTGCTTCCTCCTCCATCCATTAATGAACACAAAGGGAACTTTGCTGTCTACCCTTTCAAAAATCTGTTCCCCAGAAAAAATGGCTGGAATACCACTCTTGATTGCATGAAGAGGGTAAATTTTGCAAGCTATTTAGGAAGCTGAGCAAAGCAATCTCTGCAGCTCTCCCTTTTCTGTTACTTTTAAAAAAATAGTGATGCTTGTCTCAATCCATTTGCATAACTGAAAAAAAAATAACCTTCATAACTAAAAGAAGATACAGAAATTTAAATAAATACTGAGTTACTTTGTCACAGAGTTTTGTAGTTCCAAAACTTCTGAAATCATTGCCAAAATTCCGAAGGGGCTACAACACAAACATGTTGAGGTACATTTTAGTCCTTAATCTATTTTTATGGTTCACTTGTGGACAATTTAACAGTGACCTCATGAATCATAATTTGGGAAAAAGTGGCTTAACTGCACTTATCAATGAATGGCTACTTGAATAAGGAGGCCACAAGTGGTGTTTAACCGCGTTGAGTGCAGTTAAGCCCCACTGTAGCAGTTCTTAGTAACCAAGAGTCAAATTTGGCCTGTGGCATGAAGTATTTTGGAACGTTTACTTCAGGAATACTGGTATATTCCTCTTACCATCTTGTCAGTTCTCAGTTATCCCAAGATAACTTACTCAAGTTAGATAACCCATATCACACACAAATACAAAGCCAGTTTAGATCTGGAAATACTGATCTCAAGTGCCTTGCCATAAGAACAGGACTGTACTGCTCCCAGAATCAACTTTGATCCACATGGGCCAATGCTGGATCCAACAAACCTTGTAGGGTACAGGATGACTCAATGCAGAACTTGTTAAGTAGTTTCTGTGCTATGCTTTCCAGTTGATGTTTTAGGATGCTTATTTTCAAGGATGTTACATTATCTGTATTATCACAGTCTGTCATTACTATAGATAAAACAGAGCCGACTCTGCTCATAGAATCATAGAATGGTTTAGGTTGGAAGGGACCTTAAAGATCATCTAGTTCCAACCCCCCTGCCATAGGCAAGGACACCTCCCACTAGACCTGGTTGCTCAAAGCCCCATCCAACCTGGCCTTGAACACTTCCGCGGATGGGGCCCCCACAACTTCCCTGGGCAACCTGTTCCAGTGCCTCACCACCTTCACAGTGAAAAATTTCTTCCTAATATCTATTCTAAATCTACCCTCTTCCAGTTTGAAGCCATTACCCCTTGTCCTATCACTACATGCCCTTGTAAAAAGTCCCTCTCCAGCTTTCCTCTAGGCCCCCTTCAGATACTGGAAAAGCTGCTATAAGGTCTCCCTAGAGTCTTCTCCAGGCTGAACAACCCCAACTCTCTCAGCCTGTCTTCATAGGAGAGGTGCTCTAACCCTCTGATTATCTTTGTGGCTCTCCTCTGGACCCACTCCAACAGGTCCATGTCCTTCTTATGTTGGGGGCCCCAGAGCTGGACACAGTATTCCAGGTGGGGTCTCATGAGAGCAGAGTAGAGGGGCAGAATCACCTCCTTTGATCTGCTGGCCACACTTCTTTTGATGCAGCCCAGGATACGGTTGGCCTTCCGGGCTGCAAGTGCACATTGTTGGCTCATGTTGAGTTTCTCATCAACCAACACCCCCAAGTCCCTCTCCTCAGGGCTGCTCTCAATCCATTCTCCACCCAGCCTGTATTTGTGCATGGGATTGCCCAACCCACGTGCACTTGGCCTTGTTGAACTTCATGAGTTTTGCACAGGCCCACCTCTCAAGCCTGTCCAGGTCCATCTGGATGGCATCCATTCCCTCCAGCGTGTCAACCACTCTGCACAGCTTGGCATCATTGGCAAACTTGCTGAGGGTCTACTCAATCGGTCCCAGAATCCCTGAGGAACACCACTCGTCACTGCTTCCCACTTGGACATCAAGCCATTGACCACAGCTCTTTTAGTGCGACCATCCAGCCAATTCCTTATTCACTGAGTGGTTCGTCCACCAAATCCATGTCCCTCCAATTTAGAGACAGGGATGTCATGCGGGACAGTGTTAAATGCTTTGCACAAGTCCAGCTAGGTGACATGTGTTGCTCTCCCCTTATCCACCAACGCTGTAACCTTGTTGTAGAAGGCCACCAAATTTGTCAGACACAATTTGCCTTTAGTAAAGCCATGTTGGCTGCCACCAATCACCTCCTCATTTTCCATGTGCTTGAGCAAAGTTTCCAGGAGGATCTGCTCCATGATCTTGCTAGGCAGAGGTTACACTGACCGGCCTGCAGTTCTCTGGGTCTTCTTTTTTACCCTTTTTAAAAATGGGGGTTATGTTTCCCCTTTTCTAGTCAGCGGGAACTTCAGCAGACCACCACAACTTCTCTGCTAGTTCTCTCAGGACCCATAGATGAATCTCATCAGGTCCCATGGACTTGTGCACATTCAGGCTCCTCAGCTGGTCTCGGACCTGGTCTTCTCCTACAGTGGGCGATACCTCATTCTCCCAGTCCCTGCCTTTGCCTTCTGCAACTTGGGCACTGTGGTCAGAGCTTTTACCAGTGAAGACTGAGGCAAAAAAGTTGTTGAGTACCTCAGGCTTGTCCATGTCGCAGGTGACCAGGTCTCCTGTTTCCTTCCTGAGTGGGCCCACGTTTTCGCTAGTCTTCCTTGTTGCCCCTGATGCCCCTGGCCAGGTTTAATTATATCTGGGCTTTAGCTTTCCTAACCTGATCCCTGGTTGCTTGGACAATTTCTCTGTATTCCTCCCAGGCTGCCTGTCCTTGCTTCCACTCTCTGTAGGCTTCCTTTTTTTGAGATTGTCCAGGAGCTCCTTGTTCATCCACGCAGGCCTCCTGGCGTTCTGCCTGACTTCCTCTTTGTTGGGATGCATCACCCCTGAGCTTGGTGGAGGTGGTCCTTGAACATTTGCCAGCTTTTTCAGGCCCCTCTTCCTCCCAGGGCTTTATCCCACTGTATTCCATCAAGCAGATCCCTGAAGAGGCCAAAGTTTGCTCTCCTGAAGTCCAGGGTAGCAAGCTTACTGCGCACCCTCCTTGCTGCCCTAAGGATCTCAAACTCCACCATCTCATGATCACTGCAGCCAAGGCTTATTTTTATTTGCTTTGTTTTTGAAGGCCAACTGAAGAGTGGACTGCTGGACTTCCTCCTGTTTGGCAGCTTAATTGCTGCTGTAGATCCTGTAGCTGTTCTGGCAGTGTTTGAAGAAGTCCATGTCAACGAAGTTCTATTCATCATTGTTTTTGGAGAATCACTTCTGAACGATGCTGTAACTGTGGTAAGTAAATTATATATCCCAAAGTCACCCAAACTCTAGAGGGTTTCCTTTGAAGTGTATTTTCCACTTAAATGAAATACTGTATTATCTGTATGTATCTACTCACAGGCTAGTGTAGCGTAGCTCATGATGTTTTGTGTCTTGCTTACAAACAAATATTAAATGTTTGAGCATGAAAGCTATTTGGAGCCTGTAAGTGTCATAAAAATATGCAGTCCTGGACTGGTTGAGCATAAACGTGGATGAATTTTCAGGTGTGTATGTTTTATTTGCCTTTGTTGATCCAGTACTACTTTAGTGACTTACTGAACTTAGTTCCAGGCATTTTAAGCCTTTCTTTGCTGTTGTTTTTTAACGCATATACTCTTTTCTGCATATTTCCATTATGTCCATAATTTATATGCATACCTCAGATATATAGAAAGTGAGAGAATACTTGCCAAAGTGCTTATGCCTGTCCCCTCTCCTTTACTTCAATCAGATGTTTATCAAACAGATAAAAACCAAAAAGCCAATTTGGGAAAATTTTTTGGAAGTTTCTGATTTGGTTTCTGGTTTTTTTGGTAACATACTAATTTCTGCTTTTTTTTTTTTTTTCATTTAGAAAGAAAAGGAAAACTTAATAGACTTTCATAGACTTAAAACAATCCCAAATTTTGATTGAAACACCTCTTCACACAAAATTTTTCTCAGAATAAAATAGTCAATAGTTTTGTAGTACAGCACTACCAGGCAGGGACTAGGAAGTCCTATGGTAGAAAGAGGATATGCAACTGAGTTGCTATAAAGCTTCAATTCACTACTTGGATCATCTCCTATTCCTGCTCCCGCATATCTCCAAAGGAGGGTAAGAGATGTCCACAAGATTCAGTGACTAAATTTTTTGTAACCAAGGCAGCAAGGCACTGCAAGGTCATTGGCAGCAGCCTAACTGTTCACATGAGTTTGAAAATGCCATTTAGGGCCTCCAGAGAAACCTAATTGCCTTTCGATATCAGTACCATTAGTACTTTTGGGGTATTACCAGAAAATCCAGAAGAGAAGAGTAAGCATGATCAGGACTCAGAAAGCAGAGCCTATGAGAAAGTTTGAAACAACTGGAGTTCTGACCTTGAAAAAGGAAAGACTGGAGGACAGAAGAAAGTGGATGATGTAGCATTCTTTAAACGTAAACGTGTAAAAGACTACTGTTACAGAACAAAGTAACCTGTATACCATGACTGGGGTAAACATGATAAGAATTAACCAGCTCAACTGCAACAAGGAAAGCTGAGAAAGCCATAGTAAAGCTCTCCTCCATTACTGGAGGAATTAAGAGGAATTAAGATTAGACAGGCATGTGTCAAGAATGATGCTCATACAGACCTCCTTAGGCAGGGGTATGGATAAGATGAATTCTTTACTTCCAGCACTATCACTGTTAGTCAATTATTTTAAAAGCTTTAGTACAATTATTATAGTTTATCCTCTTCTATGTTCAACTTGTTTTATGTACGTTCAACCTATTTCAATCCAGTATCTTATTATTAGCATCTTATTATTATCTTATTAAGTCTCTTTTTTATCTTATACAGACAATTAAATAAATCTGCCAAATACCTGGATTTTAGAGTGAGAAATGCTTTAGAAAACACATCTAGATATAACAATGCTTATTATAGAGAGAAATCATATTGAAATAAGAAATGGAAATTGTTTTTTTTTTTAAGAATTTTTGTTTCTTCTTGCTCCACTGCATTTTTTCCATTTGAAAAATTCAAAAATCTGCAAAATCTTCTCCCTCCACACAGACTTTTCCTCAGTCATACGTAATTTCAGAATTCATAATGTTGGGGCCCATAATGAGATTATTTTAATAGGCTTAATTCAGGAGCAAATATTAAGTTAGTCAACTTTTTTTTTTTTCCAGGTGCTGTACAATGTGTTTGAATCTTTTGTTACAATAGGTCCAGAGAATGTGACGGGGATCGAATGTGTCAAAGGCATAGGTGCGTAGAACTGAATTCCATAACACATCATTGATGTACATATGCAGACTTTTAAACAAAATATTATTATTATTATGCTATTAGTAACTGTTGTTTTTCAGCCCTTTCCCTTGTCACTCATATTCCCACGCTCCTGTGGCATAGATGAAAATCTTAAGAAAATAAATAAGTGAATATTCCTGAATATTTGGGAAACTTAATCAGATTTGTTTTCTTCTGAGGAGACTCAACAGATGTGGAGTTCAGCTGTTAAGACCACCAAACTTGACAGCTCTACATATTTCCCTTGTATTTTATAACATGTCCTTAGTTTCAGCCTATGCTCTCCCTGCCTTCCAGGAAAGTTGAGATTGCATATGGGCATGCTCACTCCTTATCACTGATTGCCATCAAGTAACGTTTTCCAGTGACAATCAAGAAATGTTATTTATCTAAAAATTTAGTCACCATTTCCCATTCCAAGCATGACAAGATACTACATTATCTTATGAATCAATGTTTTAACAGTGACTTTGGCATAGTCTATAATATGCTTTTGGAAAAGTATTTGTTTACAGAACATGGGAAAAAAATTGTTCAAAGAAATGCAGTGGGTCTTGAATAAGCCTAAAATGGTGAGGCTTAACAGAAGGTAACCTTGTTTTTTCTACTGAATGCTGCATTTGCATACCAAGTGCTCCAAAGCAATTTATCTTGTTGCATTTTAGAAATAACTTTTGACATGTCCTCCAAAATTTTGTCTGATTTGATAGCCATACAATAGAAGAGAACTAGTTCAAACCATTATATTTCCACCATTTAAGTTGTGTTTGGTTTTGTTTTTCAGTGTCATTCTTTGTGGTGAGCCTGGGTGGGACACTGGTTGGTATTTTCTTTGCATTCCTGCTCTCATTGGTCAGTCGTTTCACCAAGCACGTGAGAATCATTGAACCTGGATTTGTGTTTATCATTTCCTACCTGTCCTACCTCACAGCAGAGATGCTTTCGCTTTCTGCTATCCTTGCGTAAGTTCCTTTTTATTACTGCCTGTGACGGGGCTGAGAAGTGAATATGGTTTTTAAAAACATTAAAAAGAATTGACTTTTTCCTCTTCGTGATTAATAACTAACAGTTGTCCATTTGTATTGACATGTTTGCCTATAATTTGTAATTAAAACAATATTTTTCTAAGGCATTATATGAATGTCCATTATTTGCTGCTCTCATTGTCTTGACTGGCCTGTTAAGGTTTGCCTAAATCTTGCCTGTTTTGGCTCGGTGGTCTTTCTTCTTTTAGCATTCATTGATTCCTGGCATACCTTTCTTCTCAGTTTTGCTTGACATGTTTGTAGATGCTACAGTGAGTATATTCAAGATCTGGAAATCTTACTGCAAATGATCATTAGTTTAATATTATGTCTAATGTAAACAAAATTTAAAATTTTGCAGGTAAAGCAGTATAGTAATCTGAAGAGAATTAAGGTTTGTTACAATCTAATGAAATGCTGTCTTCAGACCTCTTGGTGTCACCTCAGGATGAATGTTTGAGATATGCTTTTTACCTACATTAGACTCCACAATGACTCCTGAGTATTTTTATTTAGGAATTAATGGTGGGTTTTTATCACTATGTGACAGACAGATGGAAATAATATTAAATATTACAACAAACATTTTCTAAACAATTGCTTCTTTTTTTTTTTCTAGGATAACTTTCTGTGGCATCTGCTGTCAGAAATATGTGAAGGCTAACATATCTGAACAATCTTCTACAACTGTAAGATACACCATGAAAATGATGGCCAGTGGAGCAGAAACTATTATCTTCATGTTCCTGGGAATTTCAGCTGTAAATCCAGAAATCTGGACTTGGAATACAGCTTTTATTCTGTTGACTCTGGTCTTCATCTCAGTATACAGAGTTATTGGTAAGGAGATGATCTTCTTCCCATCCTCGCATTGTATTGTCGATGCAATCAGACATTCCTTTGAAAAAAAAAAAAAAATTAAAAAAAATTTGAGAGTTCTAGACCTGTTCCTTCTAAAATGTTCCATTTACTTCAGTTGAATTTATGGTTAGTTTTGGGTTAGGAAGGTAGATGTCTACAGTAAGCTTCATCACGTGCTGAAAATATAGCAGGTTTTCACTTTTGATGACGTGTGAGGATATAACTACCTCCACAGCTAACATGAATCACCCAGTGGCTAACATTTGTTGATCCAGCACATGGTATTGGCAACATGTCCCAATGAAATGGACTTTGTTTTTTAACCTGCAGCCTAACAAAGGATGTGAGTCCTGTCAGTCATCTCTTTCCTTCAGCTCTTTCAATTTGGTAATAAAGAGATTGTCTTAAGCTAACTTTATGGTTGACTTCAGGTTTGAGACACACAGCGATGTAAGACCATATATAATTATACTGCAGGTTCTCTGGCTTAAGAAATAATTCTCAGGGGTTGGTGAAAAACTGAGTAAATAAGACTGTGGTAGGTAGGGATTACCTACTGTCAATTTACTGGGCTTATATAAATTTGCAAACATTTCAAAATACCAACGACGATTTGCCCAACTATGTAGTTCTACTATTTAATCAGTTTTGTCAAATTGCAAAGGGGCTAAAATTGCAAAAAAGGCACAGAATGAAGTACTTCTAGAGAGTAACACATAGTGTTTTGGTGTATGTACTTACATCTGGGAATAAATTAAATGGGTTTATTTGCCTGTTTGTCTTGAATTAAATTCAAATAAAAGGTAACACACCTATCTAGCTGGCAGTTTTTCTAGACTCTGTATTCTTAGTCTGTCTAGAGATTCCTGGGCTGAATGAAGGGCCTAGCCCCATGTCCTCCTTTCTAAATAGTCTGTAACCATTGTTCATCTAGCCACCTCCCAGTAACCGCTGATGTGCATGAGGTGTTTAAACAAGTCTTCAGTATTCTGACTTTGTCACTTCTTGTATGAGTGGTTAACTATCCTGTAATAAGTGTGATCAATAATTAAATAGTAAATATTCGGCAATAATAATATGCATCCATTAAAGCAACTCAGCTTAGACCTGACGATATTGGGCCTTATATAATTGCAGCTTGTACCTTTAATTACTGAATTAAATTTCAAGGTCCCCTCCATGAGAGACCTTGCTTACAGTGATATACACAAGACACTCTTCCCTTAGCAGAAGTCCAAAGTTCTTCAAAAAGAGAAATATCTCTTTTGTACTGGTTAACAGTCCTGGCCTGCTGCAGTGGGACACACATGCTGTGTCACTCTCAGGAGTGGTGAAGCTGTTTTTCTTCTCTGGGAGATATGGTGATTTCTAGAGCTTTGGGTCTACTGCAGGAAGCATCTCACCTGAAGACAGTGTTAGGATAACTACACAACCCTTCATAAGACAATGACATAAATATAGTTTTTAGGGATTTGTAGAGTACCACACTTACTCCCTAAATCAACACTGTTTCAACCTGTTTCTCTTTCTGCTAAAAGACCTTGCGCATATCACTGACTATGGTGCTAGAAATTCTATTCTTTCTCAACTGCAAATTTCAAAGGTCAGCACATAGCAGAATTTCACCTGTAGTGCCTATGTTAGAGGGCAGCACTCTCAGAAGAGGTGCTGGCTCAGAGAAGCAGCTAATTCCTTTGGCTAAACATAAAGGGGAAGGTACCAAGTGGGCCTGCCCTCCTTGGCAGCGTAGCAATACAGAGGGAAAATTAGATGATGTAAAGAATTTGTTATGAAAGCAGACTGGTGGTACAATTTCTGTTACGCACGGTTGGGATATTGACATTTCATAAGGGTATTTCTAGACATGCTGGCATTTGTTTTTTATAGGTGTAGTTTTACAGACATGGATTCTTAACCACTACAGAATGGTCCAGTTGGAGATAATAGACCAGGTGGTGATGTCATACGGTGGACTACGTGGAGCGGTTGCTTTTGCTCTGGTTGTACTTCTGGATGGCAACAAAGTGAAAGAAAAAAACCTGTTTGTCAGCACAACTATCATTGTCGTGTTTTTTACTGTTATTCTCCAGGTAATTCAACTTCTCAAGCATGCTTCTTGCAAGGAGAAGGAGTCCCCCAAAAGTACTGACTGCTTAAAGCAGTTCTCAGCTGAAGGTTGCATATTATTTCACTGAACTGAAAGCATAATTGAATTTGTAATTTTAGTAACAAAGATCCTATTTTATGTTTTCATATGGAACCACAAGGGACAAAACACAGTTTCTTCTGTGCTAAAAAATGTTCAGTCTTAGCTGCTTGGTATTAATAGTGCTCAAGTTATTATCAAGTTAACATCCTTAACTGCATGTGAATAACTATAGGGAACAGTCCTGATCCACCTGAACCTAGGTCCTTGTTTTAAAACATAACAGTAAGCAGTGGGACAAGAAAGTATTTAGAATCCAAACAAAAGAGCACTTTCTGGATGAAAAAAAACCCACTAATTTAAATGAAGATATGTCAGTATACACCAGCTTGGAATTTTTTCTCAAATTTATTACAGAAAGTCTAACTGCGGTCACAAACTCATGGTATGTGCAGAAAATACCACATTCAATGGTAAAGGAAACACTTTGACTCTTCCACTACCATATTTTTCTTACAGGAGATATATTTTTCCACTGGTTGGTTTCTTTTGAAACCTTTATAACAGGAGCTGAGGGAACTACATTATTTTATCTTCTAAAGGGGACAGAGATCAACTGAGGAAGTATGAGAACCACCAAATGAAACCACCATACATGAGAATCACCATACAAAAATGCTCTATTTCTCTTTAACGATGATGAGCTGGAGGAAAGTTAAGATAATTTCTAAATATTTATTATCATGCTTCAATCCTTAGGGACTGACTATCAAGCCTCTGGTACAGTGGCTGAAAGTGAAGAAAACTGAACACAGAGAGCCAAAACTGAATGAGAAACTTCATGGCAGAGTAAGATATTTTAAAACAAAACTATGGTATCT
Organism: Burhinus bistriatus; assembly: GCA_013397275.1. Classification (NCBI taxonomy): domain Eukaryota; kingdom Metazoa; phylum Chordata; class Aves; order Charadriiformes; family Burhinidae; genus Burhinus; species Burhinus bistriatus. Next base: position 66,463 of record VYXH01003203.1, on the reverse strand, counting down.
TTTGGATTTTTACTGTGTGTCTTAAGAGGAAAAAAAAATAGAGAAAATTTCTTTTTGGAAGGGAGGGGAGAATCAAATTTCAAGTGCAAAATCCTTCAAACATTTCAAAAGTTATCTGTAGGCTGTAATTTGTCTGTAGGATCTAATTTGTCTTTGGGTTGAATCCTGTGAGGGGATACTCAACTGAAGGTTCTGATCTTTCACTTGAGAATTCAATGGGACTGACAGTACTGGGGAAACAGCATGGCTAGAATATGCTTCTTTCTATTCATCTAAAAGAGGAGGATGTTTGATTGAAGATCACTAGGGCAAAGCATGTGAAGTGAGTTTATTTTTACTTCTTAAATACTGTTTATTTATGGAAAGATATGAAAGCAGGCTTCTTTGTAGCTTGCATATTACATAGAAAGGGATTCTGCTGCCCAGTGCAAATGTTAATTATATACTGTAATTCCAGATGAATGTTGATAGTTTCAGTTCAGTGTGAATGCTGTGTATGTGCCTGCATTTCCTTAACCTTTTAAAAGATTTTGAAACATGACCTCTTCCAATTCACTTTCACACAACATCATAAAGTTTTTCTTCAGTAAAAGAAAATATACATTTTCAATATAAATATAGGTTAAAGGACGGAAGCCTGTAAGACATCTGTCATGACCTTCTTTAATTCATAAACTTTTCAGATTTACACAGCTATCCTGCATTGAGTATTTTAATGCATTCTTGTATGAGCTTCTAATCTTGTCTGTTTTCGCATTGGAGGTTACCTGAAGTGAATTAACAACTTAGTCATGCAAAGGGTTTGTTTCTAAGGAATTCTTTTACAGACTACTGAATAAATATGTTATGCTTTTGTTATCCAGCATTCCAATTTCTGTTTGTGTTTGAATATTTTACAATTTGAAAATCAGGATTCTTCCCCCAGGTGAAGAAATACAGTCTGTCTACATTTATGGCATACACCTGTATATGTCAGTTAGTAGTGCAGGCTGAGCAGTAATGTTAATCCTACCATGTTGTAAAGTTGCATGTATTCACCACTTCCTAGAATATTCTAGCAGATATTGTCTCAGGAGGCACAATGCTCCTAGAACTGTATATATTGCAGCCTTCAGAGAGAGGGAGCACAGTCTGTTCTCAGGGTGTACAAGGGAGATAACTTATAATATCATTTTCTCCACTTCCATGTCAGATATCTCCTGAGGCAGTAATTAATATTATATTCAGTAATAACCCATATCACTCATTTGGTTCTAAACCTAGCATGCTGTATACTCTGCAGTAATCACTCCAGTGTTCAAAGTGACATGTTAACAACAATATATAGAAAAAGATCAAATTTTATCTGCAGCTCCCTTGGTTTGAATCAAGAGTTATAAACCTCAGGATTTCTAGCAGCCATCTAATATACCCAGTATGGGATTTTGCCCTAGATATCAAAATAATCGTGCCTGCTTCTACTCTGAGGAAAGTACGGATTCCTGAAACATCTAAAAAGGAATACTAGGGAAATTTTTCAACTGATTTAATCACTGACACTAATAGTGGCTGATGTACCTCACAGGCCAGAAATGGAGGTGGTAAAATGAGTGGATAAAAAGAGTTTTAAATTTGAATGTTAAAACGGGGGCTTAAGTACCTTCTTGCTGAGACCCTTGTAATTCAAGAATAGTTAGTGAATTTGTAAAGAACTCGTTAGAAAGCTCAGGACCTCTGAAGAAAAGCGTATAGTAGTTAGTATTTCTGTAAATGGGAAAAAAAAAAACCTGCTTAGCAGCAATAAAATTATTCTGCATAGTTACTTGGTCTAACCTGACATAAATTGAGCTATTTTCTAATTATGCCTTTTATTTCAGTAAAGATATTAATTCCACTTTCACTTTCCTAGGCCTTTGATCACATTCTTTCTGCTATAGAAGACATTTCTGGACAAATAGGACATAATTATCTGAGAGACAAGTAAGTAGTAATTAACTTGGAATGTTGAAATACTGCTAGGAAATCTTATCTGTAAATTATGACTTTTTAAACCTGTGAGTTTAGGGACAGCAAGGATGTGAAAATAGTTTATTTTTGTCCCCTACAACTGGAATCTTTTCTTTTTCTTCCACAGTTCCCATTAGGCCTTTGCAAATGCCTCAGTTCACATCCAGGGATCAGCTTCTCTCAAGATTTGAGAACTGGCCATTTGCACAAAATTTAGCCTAAAATTTTACTGTTGGTCCTTCTCTCCATTTAATTTAATTTAATTTAATTTAATTTAATTTCATTTCATTTCATTTCATTTCATTTCATTTCGTGTGTGGAGACACTAGAAAAACTCAACTACTTCTGTGCTAGTTGTTTATCCTATTTCTACAATCAATGTGTTCAACACCTCTGAAAGTGATGGCAGAGGGTGCTTTGAAATGACTTGGATAGTTTAAAACCAATAGTGAAAATTATGGACCATTTCCATCCCCCTCTGTTTGTAGCTGATTCATCTTGAGAGATTACTCAGCTGAAAGATACAGACACCATTTTCTTCAAAAGTACATGTGAAGAGTTACCATTGTGATGGGCAGACTTCCCTAATCTAGATTAATAAATGTGAAAAAAAGACAGTAAATGTGGACATCTTGTGTTAAGGTTAGGCAGTTTTCTCCTTGGAGTTAGGTCATTTCATAGGTGCAGTCACAGTTCTGACCTGCTAATGTCCTGCTGACTCAACATGTCAATTCCAATCCAAAAGCCATGTGGTTGTGTTAGCTTTCTGCAGAGCACTCCTCTAACCCTTGCTGAGAAGCTGAGTATATTATCTTAGGTTTAGGTTTATCCTCATATAACTACACAACTCCTAGGTTGGAGCTAGATTGTATCTGAGCTCGAGCAGAATTGCTTACCTTTCTGTACCCAGTTACAGGGACAGTTTCCTTCATTTCCTTTTGCTCTTTGTTCATTTATGCAGTGAAGAATTTTCATGAGGCATCCCAAATAGAACACCCTCTTTCTTTTGGTCTAAATTTTTAGTTTACTTTTTGGGAATGAATTTCAGCAGGCTAGAGGGGATACATCCCCAGTTTTGAAATACTGTCTTGAAGATGGAGCTAAATATTTTTAAAGTGCCAGATTAGAGTTTGACTTCTTCTAGAAAGTAATCTCACTGAGTAACAAGAGAAGGAGTAGCTTAACGTAGATTCATGGTTGAGTGTGTGGTTTGATGACTAATGTATTTTGAATGAGACCACCTTAAGTCTGCATCTTTTGGACTATATGTACCTGAAAGTGCTGCTTCCTCAAAGAAATGGTAGCCCCTAGCATCCCGACTGATGTGCTCAGGTGCGACAGCATGAATTAGAGACTATTTGTCAGATGTTCTGGCTAAAGAAGAGGAATAGTTATGAACTCTGTGAATACTGTTTAATAAAAAAAGTTTTCAACAATCTGAAAAAAAAAAGTCATAAACTCAAAATAGCCATTGAGCAAGATGGATAGAATCACTTTGAATAATAGTCTCCAAAGTTGCCTCAAGAAAATCTTGGGGAAGGCAGATTAAAGTAAACCAGCCTTTATCTTCTGGAGCTTAAAAACGAGATGGCAGATACCCCACTGGGGATAAGCTTGGAAGTGTAAATTACAGAAAATACACATCAATTCTATCCCCCAGAGTACATCAATGGCATGGATAAGGCCCTCTGTAAGTGCTTTTGGAAGGGCACTGTTGTTGTGAACTGGTTTTCTAGGCTGGCTGTCCTACAATATAACTGGGGAAAAGCAGATTCCCTTCCAAAGGAAGAAAGAAAATTAAACTTTTAGAATGAAGCTATTAAATATAACAATGCATAATCAGAAGTGGGAAAATAAGGTAGCACAATCTGCCAGAGTATAAAATGTCTTAGTGACTCTGAAATGAGATACTGTAATCTTAGCGCTCTTGCTGTTGTAGTAGTGTTTGGTAAGTGAACCTATTAAATGCTTTGTGACAGCTGCATAGCTCTGTAATAGGCTTTTCCTTAACTTTCTTTAAATGCTAACTGAAAAGCTTCACAACACAAGTCCCTCACATGGCTACGTTCACCATTTTTTTAAAAGTGCTTAGCTCACAAAAATATCATTGATGCTAAACTAAAAATGCTGTGAAACTAAAATTGCTTGTTGCCATTAACACAGTTTATTTAAATTATCAGGTGGTCCAATTTTGATAGGAAATTCCTCAGCAAAGTACTGATGAGAAGGTCTGCTCAAAAATCAAGAGACCAGATCCTTAATGTTTTCCATGAACTCAACTTGAAGGATGCAATTAGCTATGTGGCTGAGGTACTTATGAACACTTGTTGACATGTTATAGCATAGCTTGGGTTTTGTTTTGGTTTTTTGTTTGTTTGTTTGTTTTTTGGTTGGTTGGGGGTTTTTTTTGTTTGTTTTGTTTTTTAATTTATAACATAACCTAAAGTTGATATATTGCAGGAGATGTCTAAAACAAAACTATTTTCATTTCTGCTCTGCTTTTTTTTTTCTAAATGTGCTTCGAGTCTCAGTATCACCTGTTCAAGTGGCTGTAGTTCTCAGTATTATGCCTGATCCCCAAGTATGAGTATATTATACTTATGTCAGTGTACTTTTCTGTTGGATTTTACTGAATAACTTTGTTTCTATAGTCATTGCATGAAGAAATACTGTAATTCTAAAGGGATCAGGCAAACTACTGTCTTTCTAAATGTGTCAACAGAGTCTGGCTCCTGCAGAACAGTGGTTCTATGTGATGACAAATCTAATTTGAAGAAGTTCACTTCCAAAGGGTGTGGATATATGACCAAAGTAGTGGACTGCTAAAATCTCATTCTGCCAGATCACAGTAATACAAAAAAACTGGGAAGGGTAACTTTAATTCAATGGAATCATAACACCCACACTTCAAAAATTTAAGTGATATAATACAGATATCACATGCAATCACAGAATTGTGAAGTTATAGAAACTTAAGACTTGCAAGAGAATAAATTTTTAAACTTACAGAATGGAAGAAAGTTACTGGCCTTCTGCAGGAGTACCATTCCCAGACTGGAGTAATGTTAACAGATTGTGTAAGAATTCCTAATCTTCTTCAGTATGAAACGGGCCACCTTAGTTCAAATCACCACAAATGTGCAGCGTTCATATAGCATAGTGGATAGTTTTCAATGGAATATTTCAAATAGTGATCTTTGAAGTGATAATCTATCTATGCCGGTAATCTCCAGGTGAACTCATTTTCACACCTACATGATATACCAGTTTATTTCTTTAATTAAAATATACACTATTACTATGACTAATATTACTACTAATAATAATCTCTTTTCTTTTTTTGAAAATGAGCTACAGCCAGGCAGACTTCTTCCACTCAAACATAGAATTTCAAAGATCGAATTCAGAAAATAAGAGGAAATTCAGAAATTATGTTAGTGTGAAAAATGAGGAGTGGTTCACAAGACAAGCAGATACTTCCTTTTGAGATTTTGTAAATTACCTATTCAGTTTTCAGACCATAGGAACTCAAGAACTAATTTTCTTTCTCCTGGTGCTTTCTGGGTCACAATTCAGAGGAAGAAAGTTAGATAATGACTTTTATGTTGATAAGCATGAGACTCATGTTCAGATTCACTGCTCAATCTGTTCAGTAGACTCATTACAGTATTTCTTCTCTTTAACAGATGCAAAGGGCTCTATAGATCACTAAGCCATGCAGATTTAGTCCCAGAATCTATACCCAATAATGTCTTGAATTCCCTATAGTAATGTCAGATTAGGTTAGATTATTAATTTTTTGGAGAGTTACCTTTTTCATTATACCTTAGTACAGTTCATAACACAAGGAAATCAACTTTTGCTACCCTAGTCCAAATACTATTTGTGTATATTCTGTATTGTAGACAAATTCTATTAGTAAATGTCTACTGATCTGCTAATAACAGACAAAGAAATTAAAAGTTCTCCAGGTTCTACAAAAGATTTACAACATGGTTTCTTCCAGCGGAAATTAGTTAATATGGTGATTGTCATGAATTGTGAACACCAAAGTCATTCCATCTTTCTCACATTAATATATTTGCTTCAGTGATAGACTGCTGTAACAACTTTTCCTTGATTTCTGAAATAGATCTTTGAGCTAAATATCTGTGACTTACAAGCTGACATTGAAATTGAAGCTGTTTCTTCCAGGAGGAGTAAAGATCTGCCTTCCCCAGCTACTCACTTGCAAGAAACTGAGGAGTTTAAAAACTATTTTCTAAATTGCTCTTTTTTCAGCTCTGCTATTATGCTACATCTGTACAATAAACAAGAACTTGAGAGAATTCAGTCTGAACCTAAATAAATTCCTTACAGTTGAGAGGGCAGAGCCTAACCCAGGCAAAATGAAAATAATCCACACCAAGTGAACAGAAGCAACTTAAAATACATATAGTTAATAACTTCTTCTGGCTAAAATTCCTCCACTGATGATATGGTATGATGTATGTATGAAACATTAAACTTGATTTGAAAAGAAAATCAGATGCACTTAAGAAAACGGGACGGGATGATACTGACCTAGAATTTACTTTTTTTTCTCTTAAGTTTTCTACCTACAAAGGCCAGAGTGTACTTTTTAATGGCACTGATCTGATCTAACACATACTACTGTAACATGTATGTGGGCTACACAGCAAAAGGAAACATTTGTTTGATTTGCTCTATAAAAATGTAAAGGGGAAACAATACAGTTAAAGTTGGAGAAATGTAGATAAAATCTCTTTCAATATTCTGCAAGGGAGATGTTTTGTCTTGGTGTATTCTTTATTACAGTTTAAAATGTAGAGACCTGCTACGTGATTTCTCTCTGCTGTCATTCAAAACCATAGATGGGTTCAGCCTATGTAACCACGATGTCACTCAACAGCTACATTTCACCCCAACAAGAGATTATGCAAGCAGTAGGGAAAACTGTGAAGACATAAATCTAAGCTTTTCCAGTGTCACTTCTATGACACTAGTTTTAGAACTGAAAGCAAATCTCATCTCTTCAGTATCTCGTCTTTTCATGCTATAACCTCTTTCAAATAGTCTTGTAGACTTCTACCACCACTTAACACTTGTTGCTTCCAGTGCGATAGAGAATAGAAAATTTAGTGCTGTCTCTTTGAATATGCTAGTCTTAGTGCAGTGATGTGTCGAGTCATTAAAATCTGCAGATATCCCTATGTACTTTTTTGTAATGTTGTACAAAGTAAAAGATCCATCCCTGAAAGCATCTGTGAAGAGAAAAGAGTTAGACTGCAAAAGTGCAAGGATATAATTTGCAAATAGGTTGAGGCCTAAGAAATCACTCACCTCCTCAAAATCAATTTATAAGAGTGGAATAGTTTTTCTCCTAGCTTTGTTTGTTGGGATAACATCACTCAACATAAAGAAACCATAACCAAAAAAATGGTTTGTATTCATTACCTAAATACAACTTCTCCTCTGCTTCTTGTGCAGCCTCACAAATTACCTGCGTTTTCTGATACGTTTTGCCCTAGGTGTTTACAGCTGTAATGTGTCTTGTTTCTTTCTGTGGCCAGGGAGAACGTAGAGGTTCCTTGGCATTTATACGTTCTCCAAGTACAGACAACATGGTAAATGTGGATTTCAGCACCCCACGCCCAAGTACTGTGGAAAGCTCTGTCTCTTATTTACTGTAAGTAACGTGGACTGATGGGGGGGGGGGTATATTATATGTGAGGAAATGGAAACAGTGCTATAAATTTTGAAATATGCAAATTTACAGGGGCTTCACTTACTACTTTTTTGAACCTCAGTTACTCTTTTCTTGCACATAAAATGGGTATACAGACAGTTATATTGTTGCATTTTACAAACAAATTTTTGTAGTAAAGGCTGGTCAGATGAAGCAGACATCCACATTAGAGTTGTTTCATGTGCCTTTTGTTCATCAGCTGCTATAGACAGGGCTAGATGTCATTTCTGTGTCTGCTCCAGAAAAAGTCTCCTTCCTTAACTCTTCCATGATTCTTTCACCAAACAGACCATGTCACGTAAAGTGAGAAATTAATACTACACCCACCTGAAAGACAAAAACCAATAATATTTTCACTTTTCCCATTAGGTATTTTCATCTAGCTGATTTTGAACTTTTTTTTTTTAGACTTCATTTCTTCTTCTTGTTCCCCATTTTTCCTGTTTTTTCTTCCTCTTCAGCAATTACTGATTTTTAGAACTGCTGTTTGTATATTGTATTCATCTTCAGGAGAGAAAAAGCTGGACCAGTTTGTCTTGACATGCAAGCTTTAGAGCAGAGGAGGAAAAGTATCCGGGACACAGAAGACACAATCGCTCATCACACCCTACAACAGTACCTGTATAAACCCAGGCAGGAGGTGAGAGCAGAAGGCTAATTTTCCAATTAGGAACCAAAACTTGGGAGCAAAACTCAAAAGGAAAGAACTCATCTGCAAAATCTGCACCTTTGAGGAAGATAGGCTTTTTGTCTATATTCGTTCTCATTTATGAACATGCCTCTTTAAGAGAACTAGTGCCTTTGATTTCACTGGGGCGAGTGGGATGCAGAACTGGGTCCAATATAGGTTCTGAAGCAGGATTAGAGTGTATCATGTAAAGTGATTCAGACACTTACAGGAAGAGGCTTACTTTGAATGACAGTCGCTCTTACATACTTAAAATTCCTGGACTTATACCTGTTTCATAGTGAAGAAAGAGGAAGAAAAATAGCAGTTTCATTAATGCCTTCAGACTAGTCTTTGGTTCATTCTTTTTTATGGAGTTGTTTACATTTGCATGACACTGAATGAATGCATTGATTTAGGGCTTCCATCTGTATTTCTAAATAAATGAATACTGTCTTCCCTTCCTGGCCACAGCACAAACACCTATACAGTCGACATGAGATCATGCACAGTGAAGATGAGAAACAAGACAAGGAGATTTTCCATAGGACAATGAGGAAGCGCTTGGAATCTTTCAAGAGTACCAAACTAGGAATAAACCATTCCAAGAAGCTCAATAAAATCCACAAGCGAGACCGGGGCCAAAAAAGGGTAAAATATTTTCACAAGGACTTAGATGTAGCCACCTATTATACAAACTAAGGGCTGGGGAGGGCCGGAAGGACTCTCAAGGGTCCTATGTACTGCGTTTATATCTGTCATATAGAACTCGATTAACTTAAAGGGCCTAAGCAAGAAGAGATTAAACTATGAGATAACTCAAGGGGCATCTTCTCACATGCTACTTTTCTCTGTGCTTTGGGACTCTTCTTCTGGGTGAGAGGTTTTTGATCACTTGAAAAACAACAGACCTTGAGCCACGCTAGGACACAGTGGGGAGATGTTGCAGGGTAGATGTAGCAAGGTAGCACTATAGCATAGAGGATTCCACAAAATTTGCCTGAAACTAAGAGGGAACATACAGCATACAAAGATCGGAAGTTCCTTTCTTTTCCTGTAGTAAGTACAAGTGTAGGGGGGAAACTAATGACATCCATATTGAGTTTCAAGCAAAGATTACAATGGATTGCAGGGTTATGCTGCTGAACTTGTGATTTCCAAGGATATCACTGCCATTACTATCTGATGATAGTAGCATTTTTGGTAACTTTATTTGTTTTCTTTCAGCGAAACAGCAGTGTCATACCAAATGGAAAAATACCTTCAGAAAATCCAGCACAGGATTTTACTTTGAAGGAAAAAGGTAAAAAGACTCTTAGACCAGTTTCATTAACTTCATTTTACCAGCTACATTGTCAGTAGAGCATCACTGAAAAATTTTGTCATATGCAACATTGAAGCTGGTATTAAAAAGGGACTTCTAGACATAATTCAGAACTCAGAGTGGGGATCTGCTCCATGCTTAAATGCATGATTTAGAAGTCTGTTTTCTAGGCAGACAGATGACAAACCAAATTTTAATTGGCCTTTTTAGTCACATTTTTTAAATATCACATTTAAGTTTTGTAAACAAAAAAATGTAGTGGCAAAAAAGTAGATGAACTTTCTGCTTCCTTTTGAATAAGCCGCACAGAGCAACTTTTGCTAACATTTTTCTTTTTCGTCACAGCAGGATATGTCTGACCAGGACACCATGCCATATAAAAGTCAGTAGTTGAGATGACATTCTGATCTAAGTTAACCTCCATTTGTTTAGAAGGGTCTGAATCGAGCTGGTGCTAAGCAAGCACATTAGAACTCAAGGAGAGTGTAGCTTTGAAAGGAACACATAGTCACAGGCCAGTTTCATCACCGATTCACCCTTCATGAACAAACCTAACACACAGGTCAGCCTTGAAATCTGAAGCTAACTGGCCTAGGGAGCATCCCTCACACAAGCTGGTTTTGCATGTAAAGCCTCGAATTTTTTCATATCATGCTTTAGCTGTCTTTTGGCATTGATGTCAGTCATGATGGATGTCAAGACATGATGGATGCTAATATGCTTGTAATTATAAAATAATATGTATCACTTGAAAACTGAAAAGTGGTTTAAAAGCCACTTAACTATTTTTTGTGTTCTTTCCTCCGTTTATGCATTCAACACCTTGATCTCAAAGAGAACTGAATTTAAGTAGAGAGGGATTAATCTTTTCTCAATAGCTCTAAGCAAAAATAGTTTTCTTCTTTCTAAGAATTATTTTTCTTTGACTGACAGGGGCAATACAGGCTGGCTGAATAAGTATAATATTCTATAACCTTTTTGCATGGGAAGAGCTTTCCAAATACTTATAAGTAGGTCATTCAATGCTGTTTTGTTAAAGAACACTGTGTCTAGATGTCATCCTCCACTTAAAAAATAAAAGCTTCATTGGAAGACAGTCTTAACAAGTGGCTTAGCAGCTGTCATAAAACTGATTCTACTGCAGTAGAAGTAGCAATGACCTCATCAGTTTGAAATCAGTCAGGATACTATTGCTGACCTCTGTCAAATGATGAAATGACTGGCCATTGCAATGGCACATTTGTCAACACACGAGCATTCAAGACACAAAACACAGCAGCAGCAGTGGTGCCATATCATTGTTTGGTTTGTTTCAATTCCAGGAAAGCAGACAATTCTGTTAGACAAAAGCTTAGTCAGAGTGTGAAATCTCTATCATAGCACCATAGCTGAAAACCTATGTTGAGTTTCTTGATGTAATTGGTATCTCAGCTGCAAATTCTATAGACATTCACATTTTCATTTTGTGCTACAACTGTTGATTAAATTTTGCCCTTATCTAGATCCTTGTTAAAGATGTATGTTTGATAACTATGCCTGCATCAAAACAGCATGAAATAGCATTTCCTAACAGAACTAATATAAATCTAATCAAATTGGACTTTCTTTTTTTTCCAGATTTGGAGTTTTCTGAATCAGAAGAAAATAATGATTATGAAACTTTACATCTAGGCAAAGGAGTTGATTTCCTTGCTAACGTGACCAAGCAAAATTTCACAGATACTCCTACTGGTAAAAATATTAATTACCTACAGAGTTGGGTTTTTTCCTCAAATGTTAAAAAAATACTATAAATGCTGCTTATTTAGCCTGTATTTTCTGTTTTGTTTTGATTTGATATGTACTATTAGAAAATATATTTGCTTAATATTAATGTTAACAGATAACGAGTTTTGGATATCCGGAGGTATGCAGAGCATGAAACGCTACTGAATAGACGTTGTGAGCATGACTGCCTAAATCAAACCTAAAACCACTAATTATTTCTAGCAACAGAAAATGTTATTTTTGAGTTGTCCTACCTCACAAGACCAGTCAATACTAGTCCTTTGGAACTGTTTTCTACTTGCATTTGAAGCACTTTGTTGTGATAAATTTCATGCTGCTTCTTTCAGGCCGGATTTCTCCTCTAAATTCACAACTCCCTCACATCCTTACAGGCTCATAAAAGTAACTGAAAAGGGCAGATTTGCAGCATTCCTGGAGCACTCATTGGATTTGATTTCTAGCCCTGAAAGGCTCCAAAATATCAGCTTGAAAGTGTATCACTATATAGAAAAGCACTTCTGTGTCTGAATTTTCAGCATGCCACTATATGCTTCATATGTAACATGCTGCCTACAGGGAAGAAAAATACTTGTGTCTATACTCTTGGCAGACGTGCTGATACAGCCTTTTCACTGTTCCATGACAAATTCTGTGTTTGAGAATGTATAAAAGACATCCAGAAATCGATCCAGAAATAAGCAGGTGGCAAAATTAGACCGACTCATTTTTAAAATTTCTTTTTCTGTTCAAAACTACAAACTTGGTATTTATATTAAAAGGCTTCTGTAACTTACTTTTGACTGTTCTGTGGCCTGCTTAGGTCCCTCACACGCATATCATTCCTTTATGGATTCGTGCAGTTTATGCTTTTGCAATTTTTTTTCATCTTTTGTTTCTTTTTTATGGGTTTGATTTGAATTTTCTGCATCTATTTTATATCATGCTTTATTTTGCTTAAAATTTCCCAACTGATTTCTTCTTTTATTGATTTTATTTTTTTTCTCCAGATACCCAAACATAACTGCATATTGGATATAATATCCAATTTTTCTCTTTAAAGAAATCCAAAATGACTAGCAATAACCAAGGTAGAGAGAGCAACTTATGTGTGTATAATGGTCTGTGTATTGGCCCAGTCACACCTATACCGGCATGTATTGTCCTATTTTTTTCCTACTTTAACCATTCTCCTTTTACAAAGTATCTTGCTGTATTACTAAGAAATTATTTTGATTAATTGTATTTGTCACTTGTGAACTTTATTTAGGAATTGATAACCCAGTATTTTCAACTGATGATGATCAAAGCATCTACATGAAGTTCTCACCATGGTTATCTAGTGAAGATACTGTGGTACCGTCACAAAGGGCCCGAGTGCAGATCCCATATTCTCCAAACAACTTCAGACGGCTCACTCCATTCCGGCTCAGCAATAAATCAATAGATTCCTTCCTGCTAGCAGATGGCCCAGAGGACCGACCCAGATCTTTTCTCCCAGAATCAACACATATGTAATATTTTAAAAGATATTATCAGCTTTATTTTTAATCAGCCTTCCTATCAACCCTGACTACTGACAAGCAAACTTATTTTTCTGATTTTTCTTCTCCCAGAGCATCTCTTTCCTTCCTGATCTCTTCGTACAACTAAACATCTTTCATTTTTCTCCAGCTTGAATAACAAAACATCTTTCTATTTTCCTTCTGCAGATGAATTGTCCAACTATTTGGGGTCCAATGCCTTGCTATTTTTACAGCAGACAAGGGTCCTGCTTTTTGTTTTGGCTTGAATACTTTAAATGGCAAGAAAATAATATTCCAAATACCAGAATATTGTGCACCTATTTTCAAGAGGCTCCAGATTTCTTGGTTAGTCAGTTCTAGATGATAAAATTTGTACCTGAATTCCCTAACAGGAATCAGGTAATTCTGATTCAACCCCCTTAAACAGTTGTAGGTCTTTTGGTGTATCATTGTGATTACTGTCTGCAGATGTAAGCAAAGTAGTCTGAAGCCCCAGAAAGACAACCCAGTTGCTGATGCCAAAGGATATGGTTTGTCCATAAGAAGTCAGATGAGTCATTTAACCAATTGGACTCTATTGCATTCGGATGTAAAATAAGAGCAGCAGGGCTAGACCAGCAATGAGCTGGACCAAGTGTCTCATTCTTAGTATGATTAGAATATGATTTTTGACTCTATTGCTAAGAAGCCTTGAGTCAGTTCTGAACATTTGTCCAGGTTATTTATGTAGTGCCCAGGAAGGGAAAATGGTCCCACTGCTACAATACAAATACTCAATGACGCCGCTGATGTCATCATTAAATTACATAAGAAAGAGTTTAAAAATGAAGCATGTTTACTAGAATGCATCAGAGTTCCCTTGCACAGGTAGAGATAATTACACAACATCCAGACTATGGAGAAGCAGAATTCCAGTTTTGGTTAGAGTTTTATCCTGAAACTGTGAATTTATCTTAATCCATACCTTATTTTGAAACCAGAAAAATGCTTAGCTTTCTGATGAACTAAATAACATATTGCTTCTAATGTGTTAGAGGCTTAAAATTAAATTGACTCTGAGTTTCAATGAACATCCTAGTTGGCCTTTAATTCTCACTTTGTGGAAATTTTCCACACCATAAAAAGCAGCCTTTACTTCCATAATCAACAGAGTCAGTGCTGTAAATGAGGTGGGTCAGGTCACAGTTCAGACATCATAATTGAATAGAACATGGGGCACTGTGGGGATTATGCAATGAAATGCAATAACCAGTTTCATCATGAATTTGCTTTTGTGGAATCCATGATCACAAATGTATGACCTAGTGTCCTCTGTGCATCAACAAATAAAGGAATGTGGTAAATTGAAAGCACTTCTGTAGTTAGCTGATGAAACTCTGTTCATACAAAGACCTCAGGATAAGAGTGAATGCTGGTAATTTTGATTTGAGAAAGACTTCATAACCTTTTGAAAAGAAATAGAAAAGGAAGTGCCATTTTTCTTCTGTTCTGGCTTCCGTCTCTGCCTAAGATGTGTTAGTTTAAGTGTAATTCCAGGAAGCATATCACTTTCTTTACTGGAGTGGCCTGTAGGTCTGTGTTTGGTTCTAGTACTCAGTTCCTTATTAATGCATCTTTGATTATTTTTTAAATGATGTTTTAAAATGAACACTGGATTAATTAAAGAACTGTGAATTAAATTCCTGATTAAAAACATGAATAATGAGCAGCATTCCAAAAGGAAAACTTCTCCTTGACACTTATCCACATTGAAACTCTCTTCATTTTTTTTCCCACTGAGAACATTGTCATAAAATACTGGCTTATGACTTGCTGAATGTTTTCTTGCTAACCTTTGTTCTTTTCCTCCATTCTATTGCCTTATTTAAATTGAATTTATTATTAGGAACTGGTATGTATAAGCTCTTGTGCAGGTATCTTTGATATATCAAAATCACTGGGTTTTGACTGCCATGTTTCTTAAGAAGTGTTTTGGCAAGTTAGATTTCCCAAGGTAATAAGCTTAGACCTTGATTACTCTCTGAAACAGTCCTCTGAATTATCTCCTTAACAAAATTCTCCTAACAGGAGAATGATACTGAAATTTCAATTAAAAGGTTTTAAAAAAACATGTAAACTGGAAACCAAGGGTGGAAATGTGAAGTTTCTCTACATAGTCTAAAGTATACCATAGGCTCGGGTCAACAATTAATTGACTCCCTGCTGACACCCTCTGCTACTTGATTGAAAGAGCACAATTTCTTTCAAAAGTTTCTCAAAGATTTCCTTGCTTAGCATCAGGACTAAATGTTTCAAGATAAAGATGCACTTTAATGATATGATGGCCCCATCTCCTAAATATCTGAAACAGGCAGTTGTTCATCACAAACGCTGAACTAAGTTTTGCCTGATACTCAGCAAGAATTTAATAAACTCACTTTAGGTTGTCCAAGATAGAAATTGGGACAGGGTACAGTTCCCCAGCAAAAAAAAAAAAAGCCATCTTAAACCACTCGGTTTCATAAGACTGTCATAAAAATAGCCAAAAGCAAAGCCCAATAACCAGCATACTAGTATAGAAAGTGTGTACTACAAATGTTTTTATTTAATTGTGCTCTCTAGGTGATATGGACCACGATGTTGAAATGACAGAATACTCCTCTTCAGATGACCAACTAAATCAAAATCAAAGTGTTTCAGTGACTCCCCTCCACTTCTTTCCATCTTGTCTTCAAATGCCTTGGACACAAAACTATTCTTCATTGGAAAACAGAGGAAATATATCTCTTTCTTCTGTCTCTGAGTACATAGCTTCTTGTGACCCAAATGTACCTGATCTCTTCTGGGAAGCAGGTACAGATATGAATAACAAAGAGACAGTAAACTCAGGTTATTGTTCTGAAGTTAGCTACAAGTCAGAGAATTCACAAGAAGAGAATTCTCTGCTTATGTTTGAAGGGCTGGAAGACTCTTACATGAAGGAGCCCCAAGAGAAGAAAACGTTGCTTGATGTACAAGGAAATTACAGATCTGCTGCAGCCAGACGTGTACAAAGCCGACGTTCTTTTCACAGGCCAAAACCTCTGCAACACCCTAAGCTTCAGAAGCTAGCTTCTCTTCCAGCATCTTGCCATGTCCCTCCACATTCTTTGGAACAAGAGGAAACACAGTTGTGAGCCAGGACTTACTTGAAAAGAGAAGATAAGAGAGAATAACTTGAACAAAGGGCTTCTGTAAAAATAGAGAGCAACCTATTGGTTCATGGGATCTGCTCTAGAATGGTTTCAGATGGAGAAGGGAGTGGGGTCCCATGATGTCAGAAAAACTGGAGCTTTTCTGCTGCACTTAGATTTTTAAGTTCTCATTCATAATGAAAGGGTGCATAGTGAAGGGGAAACATGCCTCCTTGTTATTTTTTCATGTAGACTGTTACAAAAAATCAACATTATTTTTGGAGGGCTAAACCAAGAATCTTTTCAAATGGTAAATCCTTGTTGTTTTTTTACATGGAAATGTTTTATTATGCCATTATGCCATAAATACATTTAAAGAAATAGGCTGCATTTGCTGCTTCAGTAATGGAATTCAATATTTATGATGTATGAAATTAATGCAGGAGAAGCCAATGGTTGCTTCTTGCCTGCTAACTCTACTCTGATTGAAATGGATCAGTGCCTTTTATAAGTGCAAGCTAAAGAAAAATATTTTTCCTGCTCTTGAATATTTGTGTCACTGAGTAATTGTGGGGTATTGGCTCTGGTGGAAAACTTTCCAGGGAGAGGAATCTCCTGGCACCTTGAAATTTAATCAAGTATGCCAGGAAGGCCATTTCCTTCCTTCATCTTCATTTCCTCTACCCAGTAGCACTGGAATGAAAGAACATCCAGAATTAACTCAGAATTTTATTTTGTTTGGTCACAAGCAACTCCTTTCACATTCTTAATTAAGTTGGTCTATTTTAAATAGCCTAACTCAGACAAAAGTGTAAATATTTGTTATTTTTAATGCTGCTTTGGAAGACACATTCCAAATACTCTGTTAGATTATCTTGTTAATTTATGTATCACTTTCAATAGCTGATAAGGATAACGGTCTCTCAGATGCTATCCTGTGTTTTGCCACATGGTTTAAGTGCCATAATGACTCAGGATGTTGATGGTTCAAAGTATTGAGGTAGTTTGGCTACTGTGTATGTATATACCTGTTCGTGTCAGGAACTTGCTTTATTTTTTTCTCCCCTGCTTTCTGTTAAATGATAGTAGTTAAGATTGCACTAGATTCCTATTGCATATGAATCTGATCTACATCACCTTGAAGACGGCTGCAGACATCAGTGAAAGCCAACTCAGATGAAGACTAAAAAGTGAAAACTCTGAGACCTCCATGCTGGTGTACAGTCCTCTGGCCTATCTGTATTTTGCCTTGGATGATTCCAGTCCTGAAATTTTGGCTTGAAATCTTCAGTGGTATAAATTGCAAAGGTTCTGTGACATCTGTGACATCAATGAGTGCTTCACTGCTCCTGTGATCCTAATGCGTACCTTATTTCTATTTGTTATCAGCGTAAACCATTTGTAAATGAGTTGTCACCTTCAGGGAGGTACCTGAATTGCTTAAGACTGGATCCAACAGAGGCTTTGTTTTGTAAATTTTAGTTTATCTATAGGAATTAGGGGTTCTCTCACTCTACCTAACCAGGCTTTGAATGGGTTCTAGGCGATTCTGTGTCAGATGTCAAATTTGAGATTTACCCACACACCTCAAAAGAGTGGAGCAATGTGTGAAAATTCATGTCCACTTATTTTTCCTATCTTTGTCCTCTCTGCTAAAGCTGCCTGTTAGGCTAGTGGAAATTGCAGAAATATGATAGCAAATGTCATAGACAAACAAAGACAGAAACATAACACATGCCTTTAGAGACTAGTTTCAGAGTACTCGTTCTTTTGATATCAACCCACAAGCAGCTGCCTGTTTGCAATCATCTTGGGCCCTGATTCAAATCAGTGTCCCTAATTTGAAAGCTTCATCACCCAGAGCTAGTCTTGTTAATGAGAGTCATGAGACATACGGCTGTCACCAGTAGGGATGCTAATTTTATAATTCAATAATGTAAATACAATTTTTTGTGAACTGAGTACACATTAACACACTATTTTGATGAAGTAGAGCACATTAATGCTGCTCCAGATATTATAATTGCAACAAATATTTTAGTCACTGGCATAGATATATAACAGAACCATGACTGATCCCAGATATTAGCACAGGTAAAGTGCAATGTGCCAAAATCTAACCTCCAGTCTCACAGCATAATGCTGAAGTACCAACACCAAAGTTGGCAAGATGCTCATCAGGTGTTGACTTTGAAATAAAACTTTCATTTCTTATTGCTATTGTACAGATGTGATTGCTGTGTTGCAGTCGGAAGAACAACCACACTGTGGACTGTTTTCTGCATGCTTGTTACAGCATTCCTAATCTATTTGTGTACAGGCTACCTCAAAAAAACGTTTGTAAATCATCAGCAGCAGATGGGAGTTTTCATCAGATAAGTGTTGCACACACAAGAGTATGCAATTTTGGAAATCACAGGATATAAGATTTTTATATTCTTGTATGCTTTTATGCTAAACAAGAGGATCAATAGACACCAAAGTGTTTACAAATACAGCAGTCTGTGAAAAGTCATCAGCATCCTGCATGCTTTTGAGAGGGCTGTGTGCTGTAGTTTTTGCAAAACAGAGAGGAACATTATGCCATTTTCAACAACAGAAGAAATGGAAAGACACTGTATACAAAGGGCTTAACTCTCCATTTACTTTCAAAGGGCTTAGGCATTGTCTATTTGTTGTGTCACCACAGTTGAACAGATGAAGGATAAATTGGACAATTCTGATAGCGAAAAGATCTTTCCTTCAAACAGCTTGCCTAATTTCTGAAGCTCTTATGCCTCTGGAAGATGTTTTCTAGTAAAATTGCCTCTACAGCAAGGTTTTGTTTGGAATAGTTTCTCAATTAGAAATGTGATGAAAAAAAGCTTCATGTCCCCAATTTCTATATTGAGAACATACTCTTAGCTAGAATATAGTGGATTATAATTCCTTATTTTTTTCCTAGACAATTGCTCCCAATGTCTATCAGGGACAAAATTCATATAAAAAGCAAGTTATAAGAATTCATCATCTGTCTCACTTTCCCTCTGCCCCCCCCTAACTCTTTCTATGTGTTTTTAGTACATGTCCTGTGAGTGCAAGTGTTTGGTTGCTTCTTCAGCACACTTCCATCAGTCAAGCACCACTGATTTCCATGACAGCAACAAAGATTTAGAGCTGCTGAGGATCTGGCTGTATGTATCAGGTTCTTTTTTACCGTGTGAATTAAACTGGAATGATCAGTTGGTAATCAGTTCATCTCTGCTGAGTCCAGTTCAGTTCTTGCTTCCCTGGCTGAAAAATTTGTCTCTAAATTTTTTTATGTGACGTGCTCTGTCAAAGAAAGGCAAGTTGGGAATTCCATAACCGCAATTTACTGAACAATTAACTATGGCCTACCTTGTTGTAAAAAGATGAAATGCAGAAATATTCGATGTCTCTTCTATACATTTTTCTCCATGGATAAGTTTCTTTTTAACAATGTTTATTATGCTGCACTATGACCTAGCAATGTTAAAAGAAGTAAGTGTTGTCTGCATTCAGATGAATTCTGTCTCTCTGAGCTGTGAAGCTAGTTATTGAAATATATGAAATTATGTTTTACAAATATATGGTCTAGCCAGAGATTTATGTAACAAAGGTTGCAAAATAATCATGTGCCTTAAATTGTCACTCCTTGGAGTGCTGTTGTTTGGAGATTTTTGTGTGTACTTTCCAAAAGGTGTCAACTTACTGCATATATTTTTAAACAAGTCAAGTTGTTCTGATAATGTGTCTTTATAGAAATGTTTTAATAGTATATCTTAATGAGAAGTTTGGCAATAAATTGTATCACTTTGGTGGAATCACACTGCTTTGGCAAGTGATTTAGAGAATCATTTTAGTATATTTAGGGAAGACTTGCCATACAAGACTTCCGAGAAGTTTGTACTTCTGCTCCCAAATCAAAGTTAAAAAAGACAATTGTGTGCAGCTGATGATTCATGTAATTCATAAAACACAAAACATTAAAAGCAGCAATAAAAGCAGCAACAGAAGTTGTAGATCTCCTGAGTCTCTGACAACTATGACACTTTTTGTATAGTTCTAGCCCCACTGCAGTCAATGACAGAATTCCCATTGACTTTATAAGCCAATATTTCCATCCTTAGAACAGAAGTGTTCATATTTTGTCAAGATATGTAGAGATGTCATCATTATAACAACACTATAATTTAAACTTTACATAGATGATGATATATAGCATCTCATTATAATATAATTCTTTTGATGCAGACATTCAATCTTCTGGGGTTTTGTTTTACCATGCAATACTTTTTGAAGATTTGGTAGTCACTAGGGCCAGCCAGCTTGATTTCCTACACAGAAACCAAGGAAACTTAATCTAAGCTGTCTTGTGTTGGATTAATCAATTTTCCCTGAAAGCTCTGTGATCCCAGTGAAAATTACCATTTCTACTGTCATCCTGTTGTTAGAATGTTTCCATACCTGATATTGTATTCCACAATAGATAGGAGGCATGGGGTGAAAAAATAATTTCTTCTAAATTTATTTAGAGTGTAATGGAATTAAATATTTAATGGAGTTAAATAAATTTTATTTTCTAAGTATGGATTTGAAGAGATTTAAAAAGATAGCACAGATGACCACACCATATGCTAGCAAATAAGATGCTGCAATGGCAAAATTAGATTGAACTGCTTTTGTGGTATGCCCATGCAATAGCTAATCAGCTAATAGTTCATTAAATCAATGGTGGTGGGAGTGTCATCCCTTGTCACCTTTGTTGATACACAAAGCATACAGAAGCCATGAACAGCCACTTCTGATGGAAAAACTAAACTCATAAATCAGCATTGAAATCTATTGGTAAAGATTCTGATAGCTTAGATTTACTGGCTTCTTAGTTTAATGAGCCAAGAGGTACATCACATTGAAACAGACAGATCACAGGCTTCTGCAAAACTGGCACACAGAGGATGAGAGAATTCAGTGCTGTCCATTGCTTAGAAACACAAAGAAATACAAAGTTGTAGTCAGCACAGTAGACCCAAGAGTGAATAGTCCAAGAGGTTTTAGATAATGCTCCACATCAGCTCTAATCCTTGACAAAAACAGTGAGATTATAACTATTCAAATCCTAGCTGTGTCTTCAGTTTTTTAAAACAGTGTTGGTGGACTGAACACATCACAAAAAGTTTTTATATTCTTTCCCTTCACATCTGTTTGAGGCCCTCCTCACATTCTGAGGGGCATCCCAAAGCTTTGTACCTCCAAGATTTGTACCTCATCAATCTGGAGGTAGAGAAAGGCTCAAAGCTAGTTATTAGCAATTTCAACAAAAATAAGCAGAAATATGGAGTGGCATTTTGGCATTGGATCCGACTCACTGTTCAACTCAAACAGGAGAGCGGCTTTTGGAAGCTACATTCACACTATGAGAAAGTCAAAGAAGCTTGGTGTTGGAGCACACCACCTATTGCAAAGTTGCTGGTTGCATCATTTTGTTTGATTGTTATTTTGGGTTTTTTTTGCCATTTTGTTTGCTTTATAAATTGGATTGTATTTTTTCATGGTAATTAAATTTGTTTCAGCTTATATTTTTGCAGCATTGGAGTTCTACATCGAAAAGATGTATCTTTATCTACTGGTACCAGTTTATATCAGCTTCTGCCATGCCACAATATAATGGCTATTGCAGTCATCATATATCATCATACCTCTCATAGCCAATCTCAGAAGACAGTCTTCTACCACTATTTGTGTGTGTCATGGTTTTAGCAGATAAGACTGGAAACCCCACCTTCACTCCAGACATTGTGCTTTACAGCAGGATGGAGAAGTTTTTGTTTCACAGCTTTTACAAATTGAGTTCATGTTCAAACCAAGACCTAAAGTGAAGCTCAGTCAACTATTGCCTATCTAGAGTGAAAAATATGTATGCCTAGGGAGTTTTCAATATTCTCACTCACTCTGAAATTCAGCTACACCCCAGATTCAAGTTTCCTTACCAATATTACACCCCACTATGATCAACAGTTATGGAAAGGGAAGACTGGAAAAGACCAGGCTTTCAGTGAATTTCATATGACACTGTTATGGATCTGACTGGTATCACTTCTGCCTCACAAAACTGCTCCTTCTGATTGGTTGGCTAGTTGATGTGCCACACAGAACCTGTACTTCCATCCATTACAGGTGAGTTGGTTGGCCTGCAATGCCTCTGTCAAGAACAGTCTGGAACACATAACCATCTGTTGTGGTTTAACCCCAGCCAGCAACTAAGCACCACACAGCCGCTCACTCACTCCACCTGGGTGGGATAGGGGAGAGAATAAGAAGAGTAAAAGTGAGAAAATTTGTGGGTTGAGATAAAGACAGTTTAATAAGCAAAGCAAAAGCCGTGCATGCAAGCAAAGCAAAACAAGGAATTCATTCACTACTTCCCACTGGCAGGCAAATGTTCAGCCACCTCCAGGAAAGCAGGGATCCATCACGCATAACAGTTACTTGAGAAGTCAAATGCCATCACTCTGAATGTCCCCCCCTTCCTTCTTACCCCAGCTTTATATGCTGAGTATGATGTCATATCATATGGAATATCCCTTTGGCCAGTTGGGGTCAATTGTCCCAGCTGTGTTCCCTCACAGCTTCTTAGGTGTCCCCAGCCTTTTTTTGGCAGGACAGTAGGAGAAGCTGAGAAGTTCTCGACTGCTTAGTAACAACTACAATATTAGTCTGTTATCAACATTATTCTCATCCTAAATCCAAAACACAGCCCTATACCAGCTGCTAGTAAGAAAATTAACTCTATTCCAGCTGAAACCAGTACACCATCCAATGTCGTTCTTGTTAGCTACAGCATGCTGTTATTTGCAAAACCTGATCCTTCTCATTTGTGTGCATATACCATTGCGTTACCTGCTGTTCTGAAATATTGATGCATTCATCTTGAATCCTGGACGTGTCAGTATTACACCCAACATGTAATTCAAAGAAATCAAATTTGACTCTATCTGTAACTGGGATGTGAACTGTGGGGCTATGGATAAGTGAACATTTGGCTGATACTACATAAGACAGAGAATCATACAATCATAGAAGTTAAGTTGGAAGGGATTTCTGGAGGTCATCTAATCGAATCTCTAAGGAGCTAGCTGAGGGCTAACTAACTTAAAGCTAACCAACCAAAGTCAAATCAGGTTAGAATCTGGAATTATAGAGGAATGGCAGGATTCACCTTTTTTCGTATACACACTTTCATCTTTCAAGGCTACTTTCTCATCTCACCAAAAGAAAACTTGCCTTCCTGGCAGAAGGCCATCAGGGTATCCCCAAGAAAACATTCCAAGCACCTGTCATCCCTGGCATCTAGAGGTTTATACAGGAGCCAAGAGTCCAGATTGCAGAGAGGCATGGTACGGTATGCTCAGGAAAGGGTGGGCTAGGATCACTTTACCAGCCAAATAAAGCTTTTTGCATATACTAATCCTCAGAATGTGCGGTAGAGGGGTGCTTATTATGCTGATATGTGGCACTAATTTTGAACACATGCCCTTTTCCCTGTTAGCATTGACTTATCTTGCTGTATGAAAGACACTACTCCTCTATTCCCCAGAGGCTGTGATCCTGATCATAGGATTAAAGATAGGTAGGCTTCATTTTCTTTAGCTTTAACCAGTACTGCAGGAAGTTGTGCTGGTGGTGCTGATCATGTAACTGCTCTGCAACAGTCTTGTATGTGGCCAAGACTCTGCAGGCATTAGTGAACTCTGCTTTCCAGTAGTCTTCATCACATAAAAACATCTATCTTCACATTTCCTCTGGAGCTTCTTCATTCTTGAAACATAAAAAGACCCCAATAACATCTGTACCCATTCTTCCTTTTGGAGACAGCTGCACTAAAGCCTGCCATCTGAGGATTTTCACCTGATGCAATGTCGTTGTGCTGCATGCAGAGAAGCATGGGCATGGGTGTGTGTGAAGGGAAAAGGCTAGAAAACTGGACAACAAAATGGGGATGAGAGCTTGAAGCTGTCTCAGCCATACTGCCTGTTGGAGTATTCTGTGGAGCATGTAGCCACTGAATCTCTCCTGAGAGCTGGATGCAGGACTTGATTGTTTGTGTTGCAGAAGGGACTTTGGGAGTGACTTAATGAGCAGGAAGTGTGGACAGTCAGGGAAGCAACCCAAGCTAACAGTGTGTACAAAGTCAATGTCTGGTTTCTACACAACACCAAGAGCGTATTGTCCATTCACGTCTTCATTTGTGAAATGTATTCATTTCTACTGAAAGACTTTTTTTTTTTTCTGTATAAAATTTAGGAGGAATTTTAAGATCTCTGTTAAAAGTGGTGACTTTTTTACCTCACAGCCATATGCAGGCTGGAAACAGAATGAATGGCTTGAACTTGTGTTAATCTTCAGAACGTCTCTCATTCTCAAGGGGTGATGTCCACTCTCTGTCAGTAAATATGCTGAAGGAATAACAACTGTAAGGAATAATAGTGTATGTACACAGAGCTGTGTGGGACTGATGCTGTTTCCAGCAGGCTTTCTGGGAGAAGGATGTTGCATTCTTTGAATGATGCTAAGCAGAGAAAGCGACTACATCTCCTTCTGCCTGAACATAAGGAGAAGGGAGATAGACTCTACATTTAAAAAAAAATTATTCTGGAAATATCTTCGAAATCTTAGAAATGTGAGGCAATCAAGATCTATGACCATGATCAGCTATCAGACATCTGATCATTTCATGTGGATTCTGGTAGCTTTTTGGGCCATTTAAAAGTAACACTATTCTAATGATGGTGGTCTCGAAACGTTTGGATGGGGTACAGGCATCTGGTATTCATTTTTACATTTACCGTGAAGCTGACAGAGAATGTGTATATATGTGTGAATGTGTGAATACACACATTGGTTGGTTGTGTTCGCGTGTCGTTAACAATACAGAAAGATAACCAGCTAAAGTGAAAGCCAAACTACAGTTATAGTGGTAATTTAGAAAAACTGAATTGCATATCAGGGAGTTGCTTAACCTGATGCAATGAGAACATATTTCTTTGGCTCAAGCTAATGGCCCTCTGAAAACTTTTTGTTTGTTTGTTTATATCATTCTCCAGTGATTAGGCAATGTGAAGAGTTCATATTCCTCTGAGGAAAAAAAGAACTGAAGAAGTGTTTCTGGTAAACTCAATTTGTGTGTAATTTATTCTAGGTGACCAGCTAGCTCCAGTCACTCTGTTGAGGGTGGGTGATTCCACTCACTTCAACAAGAAACAATGATGACAACATCCCTCTTTCTTTCTTCTATTCCAGTCTGTCAGGGAAATGGTTTAAATAGTTATTGCTTGAGTGAGCAAGTTATCCAGTGGAGGAGAATTAAAAAAAATAAGATTTCTGCTTGGTCCTGTCAGTGATAGTAGCAACTGTTAATACCAGTGGGAGTAAATTCTGTAACTAACCTTTTGCTCACACAAAACATATCATACTGTAGTTACAAGTCTGCCCATACCAGACTAGCTGGAGGTCCTGTGTTGTGAAACATAGTTTATTCTGAAAGCTTATACTGTCAATGCCAACTAGAAGCTAGAATGGGAACCAAGCTTTCATCATTCTCTTGAAAAGGGCAGATATGAGCTCACTTCAGAATTAAATTTTCTTCCTTGCTTCTACTCACTGTAATTTCCTCAAGCAACAAAATGACAAATTTAACCCAGTGTGCCATAGCAGCTCACTGTGAGCTCACATTTTCTTGCTCACTGGCTCAAAAAATGTGATCAAATTTTCAAATTACAGCTTTAGATACCCATCCTGTTATATAAGCCATCCTTGCACCTGTGAGCTTCACTGAGTCAAGTGTGGGTTTTGGGATGAACCAATCAAAGGAGTGGCCACAATGATTCAGTTCTAGGAGTGGGATATTAGCCTTCATTTCAGTGAGAAATTTTCTTTCCTGTATATTTTCTTTCCCCCAGCAATTCTTACTTCAGAGTTTGGTCAACCTAGACTTAGTGCATACTGAGCCAAACCAGCCAAACAAATTTTCAACATTTCTGAGGTTTACAACAGAAAATCAAGAATTCCTTAGGAAAGGTAAAGCTTCAGAGAAGGTTGTAATGCAGGTGCTGTTGGTCTGCATGCCAAATATTTAAAATAAGGTTTATTACTACCTTCAGGGTACCCTGTAGATCCAAAGTCAATAAAGGCGTAGACTTCGATTAGAATTAAAACACTGGAGGATAAAAATTTACTATCCTAATCATATTCCTGGAGCTTTCTTTGCCACATGGATCCTGGTAGATCACTCTGCCTCACAGGTGGTAATCAGCACTTTAATGCTCGCTCTAGTGTGCTAGCACTAACATTCAGCCTAGCAGCACATTAATGCTTGCTCTACTGTTTATTGCTGCTTGTTCTCTACCTTTCTACCTCTCCAGTAACAAGCAGAATGATCAGCCCTTGTTTTCCTCACTGTAACAGCCCTTTACTCAGTCATTTTAGTTTGGGCATGTTTTACCTTAGGTACAGAGATTCTTTGAGCTAGACACACACAAAGTAAGAGTAACTGGCAAATACCTATTAGGTAAAACAGCTGTGCTGTACAAAGCTATGCCTGGAATCACAGTTTTGAAGAGGAAGACGCATGGGAGACTTGTGTTCCTCTGAGCAGGACCTAGACTGGGAGGCATTGACCCTGGAGACTGGGATGGAGATAGCTGGTACACTGCCAAACCCCTAGATCCATAGCTATCAAAAAGCCCAAGAGGTATGCTCCTGTATGGTCCCCTTATGCTTGTTGATTGAAAGTGCTGAACAAAGAAGTGGAATAGGCCTGACAACTCCAGTGGCCCTGACAGCCAAACTCCTCAGAACAGGAACCTTGAACTGCAGCACTGCTGTGCAGGGGAAGTAAGTCTCCGAAACCCCAAGAGGAATGGTTATAAAGTTACTGGAAGCGCATCTACAACTCTGCTGGACTGAGGAATTGTGTCAGTATCAATAGAAGACCTACCATCAATGTGTCCAGAGGAAATTAAATGCATTGGTGATGGAGAAGAATGAAAGCCCAAAGAAAGCCTGAGAGGAATGGAAGCTCAAAGAGGAACATGCTCATAGATGACATAAGCAACTGCAACTGCAAGTTATAAGCTGAACATGCACATAAATTGAAGTTGAAAACATAATCTGAAATTATGCGGACAGCAAATTCATGTTCTTCACTGATAGTAACTTTTGTTCTTATTTTAAAAAAGAGATATCACAGTTGCAATGAACTGTTTATTTTTGTTATTAAACATTTCACTCGTGCTGTTTCAGTGTATTCCTCTTCAGATTTTCTGAATATCACAGATGTGAAATACCAATTAGCTTGAAAGAAGATCTCTAATGCCAGAAAAAGGAAAGGTGTTTTCCTTGTTATCAGTGATAAAATCTTCCTTAATTCATGGGAATGGACAAACTAGCACAGTACAAGTTTCTAAAACTTTCCTGGAGTAGCTTTCTAATTGTATATCTGGGGTTGTACTTTCTCTTAAATAACTGTGTTGCCATAAATAGGCTGACAAGTTTTAGTTTGTTTTAGAATTTAGGGAATAGTTCTATTGAGCCATAAACACATAACTGCAAACACAGGAATGTATCCTTGATTTAAAATTGATTTTATCTCACATTTCAAGTTTAAAAACAAAATATGGTTTATTTTAAGAACTCCTTTCATTAGCTCAAATTCTTTTGACTAAGACATTATAAACGTGAGTTGTACCTCATCTTTAATGAAAAACATTATACCCTAGAAGCACAGAATATCATCAATAATGGTAAGCTATTTAACGTCTGTCTGATTCCATTATTTAGAAAGGCAGTTATTATTACTGTTTTACTGTAATCTTAGTCCTTACATACTTCTGCTGATGTCAAGAAGTTATTCTACTTCATAAGAAAACTGAATTCCAGTTTTAGTCAAATGAAAGCATATGGTGTTTCTCACTGTTTCTTTGTTGGGTTTTTTTTTTTCTGTCATGCTGTTTTCTGTTTTGTTTCACAATAATTCTAACTCCCTGCATCTGCAAGTCACTTACTACGTTAAACTGTGAAGCGTCCTGTCAAGAAAGGAAAAAGTCACTCCTATAGCATACCAAATAACATCACATTAGCAAAGATCAGACCAGTCTTAGAAACAGTTTCATCAGTTTCAGTAACATTTTAGAAAAGCAAAGTGATAAACACAAAACCCTACTGGCTGTAAGAGGTACTTATAGTTTATTTTACAGGGTGATCCTCCAAGCGTTATCAACAAGGAAAGAAGTTTTCAGACCCATTGCTGTATTCAGCAGCGTGCTTTCAGGAAGCATGTATGTATATGCATAAAAGGAGTCCTGTATATAGCTGTATTCATGACTGAAAACAGAGATGAAGAAAAGTCTGAAACAGAAGGATCAGCTTAGTACATGGGAAAAAAAATATGGGGGCTAAGTATGTGCATGTGAATGTTCAAGATAGAACCAATGGACACTGAAATGGGTAAAGCTGACCTCAAAGGAAGATAATGTAGATATGTGCAAAAGACATCTATATCACCTGTCTAGTTACCAAAGCTCAATTCCTACCCACACATACATATTTCCAAAGGTTAACCCTATAATGCACAATTTTAGCTAATACTAACATTTCCAGTAGAAATAGCAGTTAGTGCAGTTACAAGTAATCCTGGATTGACAACTCAGGCTGTGAGAAAAAATTTCACAGAAGCTGTAACAAAGAACTAAAACTGATGCTATCAAGTATCTGCAGTAAGGTACACGGATTGTATCAAGAAACGATGTGATGATTACAAAACCTGCTATTGTTCTATACTCACTCTCTCAGAACATTACTATAGATCTGATAGCTTCTAAGAGGAGGTTAAAATATAAAAGCTTATCTGTTCATTATAAAGAGAAGATAGAACTATTTAAAATGAATTAAACAAGGAAAATATATACGTTTTTAAGTTTTAGGTTTCCTTTCCATGGTATGAAGTTGCTAGACCAGGTATTTTTCCATGTTTCTTTAATAAGTTCAAATTTTAGTACAATGTCAAATCTGACATAGGGATTCTTCGACTGTTCTGAATTTTTAAGCTTAAATTAGTCCATCCCTGGTGAAAATGATGGCCAGGACTAAATGCAGGTCTACTGAAAAGGCTACAAAAGCTTAAACCAAAACAGATAAATCAATTTGCTCTGTGTTTGCAACCAACAACATCTGATCTCTTCACAGTATTAACACTACATTCCTACATGTTCTTAAAATCATTGATTCCGATTTTTAAATAAGAAAAAGCTAGCTTTAGAGTCCTACTTTTGGCAAAGTAGCTTGTGGATTTTAAGCAGTTCACAGTAAGAGTTGTGCTACTCTGATGAATTAAGATTTCAGTTAGGAGTTGCCAAATCCAGTAGCCCAGCAAAGGCAAGGCTGCAGTAGGTCCTTGTCCCCAGGTTGAACAAGTAGTGAGGCAACACATGTATTTCTGATAGACATGCGCACACACACAGAGACAGATATACAACACACATAAACACAAACACATGGCCAGCCACACAGATCAATGCATACAGAAAAAGCAGCACTGACATTAACACAAACAGCGCCAACAGCCTCATTCTGTTCCCCTCTCTGGCTGATCAGGATGAAGGTCTGTTAATAGAAAATATATACCCATATAAAATCAGGATCCCTCCAGTAACTGGCTTTAGACAGTCTGTCCACTAACTGACTCTGGACCTCAGCCTCCTGATCTGCTGGCACCTGGACAAATGAGCCCATGAGGCCTGCAACCCTGCCCCAGTTGCTGGTACTCAGACCCCTCACTCACAGATACATGCACACAGACCCCTAGCGCCTCCCCCAACACACACACACAGGCACACAAAGGATGCTCCAGTAACTGGCCATAGACACAGTCTACCCGATAAGCGGCCTTGGATCCCCTGGCCTTCCAGATACTTTGCACGCTCACACGCACAGCAGCACCCACCCACACATACTATGGCTTCCCAAGTAACTGGCCTTTAACACTCAGGCTACCAAGAAGCTGGCCCTGAGCCCTTGATCTCCCCAGCTGGCTGATAACTGGGCATATAGACCTCTGAAGCCTGAAGCCACGTTCCAGTTGCTGGTACTCAGACACTCCTGCATGCACTAACACATGCACAGACGCATATGCTATGGATCCCTCCGCTAACTAGGCTTAGACACTCAAGTCTACCCACTGACTAGCCCTTGGATCCTGCTATCTCCTGTTGCCTCATGCATAGAAACACACATGCCAATGTGTCTCATAGTCAACCCAGAAACCTTATGCCATCTTCAGTAGTTGGACTGGATCACCTCATCCCTTCTGTAGCTAACTCCTCCATTTGCCTCATGCATTGAGACACACACATGCAAACAGGCCTCTCACTCCAACCCCAGGCCCTATGGTCTCTCCAGTAGCTGGCTTGAACTTCCTGGTCCCTCCAGTAGCCAACTCACAGACCCTCTGGTCTCTCCAGTAGCTGGCTTGAACTTCCTGGTCCCTCCAGTAGCCAACTCACAGACCCTCTGGTCTCTCCAGTATACACCCCAGGCTTTTGGTTGCTTTGATTCCTGACTTCCAAACCACTTATCCTACTTGCCACCTAGTCTGGCTTGATATTTGCCAGTGTCACGTATTGTACCCACACTACATGCACTCACTCTGGTCTCTCCTGTTGCTGACACCAGTGACACACAGGCCTTTGTGAGCTGTGGTCTGACTCCAGTGGCTGGTACTTTGACTTCCATACACATGCTTTTAGATAGAATAGAGAGCCCTTCACCCAGGAAAATAGAAATGGATTTTAATAAGAAGACAGGAGAGTCTGCAGTGATCAGGTGCAGGGCATGGCCAGAAGAGCATACTAACCAGCAATCTGTTTACACAAAACCAGTCCCTTAAATACCCTTATCCCTCTACCTTCTTACACTTGTTCAACGCCAAACCACTGTGATCTCCCCCTTTCCCTGTCTTTGGGTCCTCTTCAAAATATCTTATAAAATGTCTTGCAGAATCCCAAGATGCTCTTGCCTATGGGCAGTAACCCTCTTTGGTCTGTAAGGTGATCAGAGAATCTATCCAGTTGAATCATCTTGATGGCTTTCACTACACAGACAATGGAGCTGATCACCCTCCTGTGACAACCCTGAAAGGAGCCAGCTCAGAGTGGTCCAGTTTCTCTGCTTAGGTTGTAGGGGTTTCCTGACTATCATTGTCCCTCTGTGCTCCTTTGTGTGTGAAGATGAACTTCTTATTTCATAATCTAACAGTTTCATTGTAGATTCTGGAAAAAAAAAATCTATAACTACAGAGATTTTCTACTTTTACTTATTAAGGGCTAAGTAAATATAATAAAATTATATGCTTATTCTGATACTTGTCGTCGTGGTTTAACCCCAGCTAGCAAGAAAGCACCACACAACTGCTCACTCACTCCCCGACCCCCCCATGGCATGGGAGAGAGAATTGGAAGTGTAAAAGTGAGACAACTTGTGGGTTGAGATAAGAACTGTTTAATAATGGACTTTAAATAAAATAAAATTAATAATAATAGTAATAGTAATAATAATAAT
Source organism: Burhinus bistriatus (assembly GCA_013397275.1). Taxonomy (NCBI): domain Eukaryota; kingdom Metazoa; phylum Chordata; class Aves; order Charadriiformes; family Burhinidae; genus Burhinus; species Burhinus bistriatus. Next base: position 34,683 of record VYXH01003203.1, on the reverse strand, counting down.
AAATGTAATGAAGAGGAAAATAATAAAACATGAGAGAAATAAAACCCAAGGAAAATGGGTGATGCAAATGAAAAACAATTGCTCACCACCAACTGACTGATGCCCAACCTGTCCCCGAGCAGTGGCAGCCACCCCTGGCCAACTCCCCCCAGTTTATATGCTGAGCATGATGTCATATGGTAAGGAATATCCCTTTGGCCAGTTTGGGTCAACTGTCCTGGCTGTGACCCCTCCCAGTTTCTTGTGCACTGCCAGCCTTTTCGCTGGCAGGGCATGAGAAGCTGAAAAGTCCTTGACCTAGTGTAAGCACTGCTTAACAAAAAATATCAATGTGTTACCAACATTATTCTCATACTAAATCTAAAACTAAAACACAGCACTATACCAGCTGCTAAGAAGAAAATTAACTCTATCCCAGCCAATATTACAGCCAATATTACAGACATCATATACTGCACATGCTTGAGTAGTCACATAGCTCACCACTGGCAAAGTAACAGCTGATCGATGGGAATGTGGGTGGAAAGACCGTAGGTGAATGGGACACTTGGTCTGAAAGGCTGTTTGCCTCAAACTGATAAGGCTAAAGATGAAGACAACTGTCAACCAGATTGAACAGTAACCAGAGAATTACGAAGAGACTTTTGGACCGAAGAAAGGGTCATCTCATAAAGAAGTATAAAAGAAGCGTGAAAGTTTGCCATAATGGAGATAGATGTTGGAGTGGAAAGGACCCAGTTTTAACAGTGCCAGAAACTGTCCCACCAACAGCATGACCTCTGCTAAACTTCCTCCTTGTCTGATGGCATGATTAACCTGCATCTGGACTGACACTATAGGATACACCAAGTAGAGACTCACACCTCATGTACATGCATGTGACATTGTGGGATGTTCTCTTACCAGCATGTAGATTAGCAGATTATGAGGAACACATGTGTACACATAAAGCTAGATCACCCATGCCTCCAACAGCACACTTGCGAAAGTAGGGGAACTCATGCTCCCAGAAGAGGGTCTGGGCACTGGTAACGCATGTTCTGTGGAGGAAGCATGTAATTTTGAAAGTATATATGTGTATGTGTGTCTGGGTTGGAATTCTTTAGAATTAGCTATAGAAGCTCTTTATAAATTAAATGTAGATGTGCATTTTGTTAGTGTCTCTATTATTAGACACTTACTGATATTGATCCTATATGAATAGTTCACTGGCTGCCAGTTAACTACATGTCATTAATAAATCAAGAAACCTCTTCAAACAGCATATGATTTAAAATCTGTGAATTGATCAGGCTTTATCTATGACAAGCAGTATTTTTTGAGTTGCCAGGATTATCAAGAGAAGTAGAGTTACCTGCACCAACAGATCATGGTCACAGCACTTTCAGTAACCTGTTTCTGCTTATAATTAGCTGATTCTATGCATCACCTGATGTGCAAAAAGAACAATAACATCTTTACAAAATGGCAATTATGATTTATTTAATTAGCCATTTCAGATGAGTGTTTCAGTAACACTATTTATAACATCACTCCAACAAACTCCCACCTCCTTTGAAATGTTTAAAAGCCGGATAAACTGACAGGTAAATCATAGAATGGTTAGAGTTGGAAGCGACCTTAAAGATCATCTAGTTCCAACCCCCCCTGCCATGGGCAAGGACACCTCCCACTAGACCTGGTTGCTCAAAGCCCCATCCAGCCTGACCTTGAACACTTCCAGGGATGGGGCTTCCACAACTTCCCTGGGCAACCTGTTCCAGTGTCTCATCACCCTCAGAGTAAAGAATTTCTTCCTAAGATCTAATCTAAATCTACCTTCTTTCAGTTTAAAACCATTATCCCTCACCCTATCACTACACCCCCTGGTAAAGAGTCCCTCTCCATCTTTCCTGTAGGGCCCCTCCAGGTACTGGAAGGCTGCTATAAGGTCTCCCTGGAGCCTTCTCTTCTCCAGGCTGAACAACCTCAACTCTCTCAGCCGTCTTCAGCCCTCTGCTCCAGCCCTCTGATCATCTTTGTGGCCCTCCTCTGGACCCACTCCAACAGGTCCATATCCTTCTTATGTTGAGGGCCCCAGAGCTGGCCACATGTGGGGTCTCATGCGAGTGGAGTGCACTTCTTTTGATGCAGCCCAGGATACGGTTGGCCTTCTGGGCTGCAAGCGCACATTGCCGGCTCATGTTGAGCTTCTCATCCACCAACACCCCCAAGGCTGCTCTCAATCCATTCTCTGCCCAGCCTGTATTTATGCATGGGGTTGTCCCAACCCACGTGCAAGACCTTGCAGTTGGCTTTGTTGAACTTCATGAGTTTTGCACAGCCCCACCTCTCAAGCCTGTCCAGGTCTGGATGGCATCCCTTCCCTCCAGCATGACAACCACACCACACAGCGTGGCGTCATTGGCAAACTTGCTGAGGGTGCACTCTATCCCAACATGCATGTTGCCAACAAAGATGTTAAACAGAATTGGTCCCAGTGGCGACCCCTGAGGAACACCACTCGTCGCTGTTCGTGACTTGGACATTGAGCCATTGACCGCAACTCTGAGTGCAGCCGTCCAGCCAATCACTTATCCACCGAGTGGTCTATCCATCAAATCCATGTCTCTCCAATTTATAGACAAGGATGTCATGCGGGACAGTGTCAAATGCTTTGCACAAGTCCAGGTAGATAATGTCAGTTGCTCTTCCCTTATCCACCAGGGCTGTAATGCCGTCACGCCATCGTAGAAGGCCACCAAATTTGTCAGACACGATTTGCCTTTAGTGAAGCCATGCTGGCTGTCGTCAGTCACCTCCTTATTTTCCATGTGCCTTAGCAGAGTTTCCAGGAGGATCTGCTCCATGATCTTGCTGGGGACAGAGGTGAGACTGACCAGCCTGTAGTTCCCTGGGTCTTTCTCTGGGTAAAGTACAACCCTAAAGTTAGTCCACTGAACACTACCTAGATTTCTTCGGTTAATGAGGCTATTCAGGAATTCTGTGATGGTACATTTTACACAGGTAAGCATATTTTTCAACACCCTCATCTAAACTCACACATTAAAATGCATTTGTTATAGGAACAGGGTGTCTCTTAATTGTAGGCAGTGGGATCTACCCTTATCAGTATTTTATAGCCCTCCATAAAATCTCTTTGAGTCTTAATTCCCTCTTATGCTAAGCATGGACAGTAGATATTAGCATATATATGTATTAGCACTCAGCTTGTCACTGCAACTCACCTCCAGAAAGTGTACTGAGTCTATGCAGTAGGCTTCAGTGGGGATTAAACAAGCAGTTCCCAAAATCTCAGAGATGAGCAGCTAGCAATTTGAGCTAAGTATGAATAGTGGAGCATAGCAGAAAAATTGAAAGTCCAAACTTCTCAGCTGTCATTTGATTTTGTTTGTGAGGTAAGTAGCAAGAATTTATTGTACAATCATGTGCTTCAGCCCTCTTTTTTCAACGATTTGCAAAGTAGAGATTTTGCAATGTAGGGGTCTTCTGCATCTGTCTGATTGTGCAGTAGTCCTCAATGGAAGTTTCAGTATCACCAATCTTGCAGAGATCAGCAGATAACTTGGGCAAAAAGGGGCACATAGGGAAAAGTTACAAGATCCTTTAAAAGACAATGGCCATTTTTCTGTTTTCCAATGTGTAAGTAAAAATGCTTGTCTGGCTAGTATTAGCTTGATAATGAATGATATATACTGATCTTGTTTTGCAAAAGACTGTTCTTTTAAACCTCTATTCCATTATATATGTGTGTGCAATGCACACAAGTCTGCTACACAGGATTTTCTGTAGAGATTTCTGACAGCAAAAAAAAGCATTAGAGTTGCTATTGACTAAAAATAAAGGGAAAACAGCTTTTAACAATTAGTTTTCTTCATATAGAGGGGTAAAAAGACCAGGCTAGCTGGTGAGCACACAAACCTCCCTTCAGGTCTCAAAAAAACAAGCATCAAACTCCAGTGTAAATTTTACCTGGTCCAATAAAACATATTACCTCACCTTGCTACCTACTCTATCACTAGGCTATCATTACTACAGAACTTGTTATTATTTTGTATTAAGAAGCAAAGCTTAAAAATTAAAGGAAAAAAAAAGTCTAAATTAAAAGACAGAAAAGCTTTTCAGTCTCATATTCAAAGTTCGGGGTCCTCAAAAGATTGAGATTTTGGGGGGATTTTGGAGAATGTGAGATACTTTAGACATGATTTAGAGAAACTGGCAAATGGTTAAAAGGATTTCCTTTTTTCTAAGGCCCTTGAGCCGTATAAGAAAAGGTTTTGGTCAGTACGAAATTAAGGCATTTTCCTTTTAGATCCTCACTGATAATGCTTGATTCTCCATGGAAGACAAACACAAATGATTATTTAGACATGGGAAGGAAACAAAAGAGCATAGCAGAAAAAGCTAGAAAAGTCTCTCCAGGAAATAGACTAGGGGAAAGGGAAGTGACAACATGGTAGAATTGGTTGCTTCAAAGTTGCTGCAAGATTCTAATACTGATATGCACTGACAGCCCAGGTTAGTAATGATGTTCCTTCTAAGCAAAGGATACTCACCAAAAATACCTTTTTCACAGCCCTTGCTAATTATTCTGACAGCTCAGTGGGACATCCAACTGCCAGACAAGTCTGCCTGCATCACAAAAAAAGTTGTAGAATTGAGTTCTACAGCAAGAACTTGTTTGGACTTAATTTAGGAAAAGTAAGAAAAGAATACAAACTGTATTTCACATTATGCATGAAATACACAGTCTGGTTTTCTTCAGTACAGTTCTACATTAGAATTTACATCTAATGAGAAAATGAACAGAAAATATCTGTGCGTATATGTAGCCAAATATTGTTTTACTTGGTTGACAGCAAAAGCAGTTTCCTCCTCTTTGAGCTCCTATGTTAAATATACCCAGAAATAGGACTTTATCTTTTTTGTGATCTCCATTGATCACAGACCCACACAATCATAGAATCACAGAATGGCTGAAGTTGGAAGGGACCTCTGGAGGTCATCTGCTCAAGCAGGGCCACCTATAGCCAGTTGCCCAAGACAGTGGCTTTTGAATATCTCCAGGGATGGAGACTCCACAACCACTCTGGGCAACCTCTGACAGTGCTCAGCCACCTTCACAGTGAAAAAGTCTTTCCTGCTGTTCAGAGGGAACCTCCCATGTTTCAGTTTGTGACCATTGCCTCTGGTCCTGTCACTGGGCACCACTGAAAAGAGCTTGGGTCTGTCTTCTTTGCACCCTCCTGTCAGATATTTATACACACTGATGAGATCCCCTCAGAGCCTTCTATTCTCCACATTAAACAGTCCTAGCTTTCTCAGCCTTTCCTCATATGTGAGATGATCCAATCCCTTAATCGTCTTCACGGCCCTTTGCTGGACTCTGTCCAGTATGTCCATGTCTCTTTGGTACGGAGGAGCCCAGAAATGGACACAGTACTCCAGGTGTGGCCTCACCAGTGCTGAGAGGAAGGAGCACCTCCCTCAGCTCGCTTGGCAATACTTTGCGTAATGCAGTCCAGGATATCAGTAACCTTCTTTGTTGCAAGGGTACATCGCTGGCTCATGTTCAACTTAGTGTTCACCTGGACACCCGGGTCCTATTCTGACAAGTTGCTTTTCAGTTATGGGTTGCCCCAGCATATATCTGGTGCATGGGGTTGTTCCTCCCCAGATGCGGGACTTTGCAGTTCTGCTTGCTGAACTTCCCAAGGTTCCTGTCAGCCCATTTCTCCAGCCTGTTGAGGTTCCCCTGGATGGCTNGCTGGCTCATGTTCAACTTAGTGTTCACCTGGACACCCGGGTCCTATTCTGACAAGTTGCTTTTCAGTTATGGGTTGCCCCAGCATATATCTGGTGCATGGGGTTGTTCCTCCCCAGATGCGGGACTTTGCAGTTCTGCTTGCTGAACTTCCCAAGGTTCCTGTCAGCCCATTTCTCCAGCCTGTTGAGGTTCCCCTGGATGGCTGCATGACCCTCTGGCCTATCAGCCACTCCTCCCAGCTTTGTGCCATTGGAAAACTTGCTGAACATACGTTCTGTCCCATCATGCAGATCACTAATGTAGCTGTTAAACAGGACTGGACCCAGTATGGACCCCCACCCTTCAGGGTACACTGCTGGTTACCAGCCTCTACCTAGACTTTGTGCCACTCATCACCACCCACAGGGCCCAGCCATTCAGCCAGTTTGCAGTCCACCTCACTGTCTGCTCATCCAGTCCTACGGCAACAGCTTGAGGGGCTATGGGGCTCTTATGGGAGACAGTGTCAAAGGCTTTACTGAAGGCCCAGTAGAGACTAGCCACTGCTCTCCCCTCATCTACCAGCCCTGTCATTTAATCATGTAAGTTTACCAGGTGGGTTAAACACGACCTCCCTTTGGTGAAGGGAACTCAACAACCCCAGGCAACGCTACAGGCTTGGGGAGGAGTGGCTGGAAAGCTGCCTGGTGGAAAAGGATCTGGGGGTCCTGGTGGACAGCCGGCTGAACATGAGCCAGTAGTGTGCCCAGGCAGCCAAGAAGGCCAACGGTATCTTGGCCTGTCTCACAAATATTGTGGCCAGCAGGAGTAGGGAAGTGATCGTGCCCCTGTACTCAGCGCTAGTGAGGCCGCAGCTTGAGTACTGTGTTCAGTTTTGGGTGCCACAGTACAGGAGGGACATTGAGGTGCTGGAGTGTGTCCAGAGAAGGGCAACAAAGCTGGTGAGGGGTCTGGAGAACACGTCTTATGAGGAGCGGCTGAAGGCATCAGGATTGTTTAGTCTGGAGAAGAGAAGGCTGATAGACCTTATTGCTCTCTGCAACTACCTGAAAGGAGGCTGTAGTGAGATGGGAGCTGGTCTCTTCTCCCAAGTAACTAGCGACAGGACAAGAGGAAACGGGTTCAAGTTGCACCAGGGAAGGTTTAGGCAAGACATTAGGAAAAAATGTTTCACTGAAAGAGTTATCAAACACTGGAACAGGCTGCCCAGGGAGGTGGTTGAGTCACCATCCCTAGATGTGTTTAAAAGTTGTGTAGATGTGGTGCTTAGAGACATGGTTTAGTGGCAGACCTAGTAGAGTAGGGTCAATGGTTGGACTGGATGATCTTAAAGGTCTTTTCCAACCTAAACGATTCTATGATTCTATGAATGCACGCAGACTACTCTTGATGACTTTCTTGTCATTCATGTGCCTGAAGTGTTTTCCAAGATTAGTCGCTCCATCACCTTCCCATGATTTGAGGTGAAGCTGACCAGCCTGAGTCCTCCTTCTCACCCTTTTTGAAGATAGGAGTGACATTTGCTTTCCTGCAATCTTCAGGCACTTCTCCCAGTCACCATGATCAAAGATTATTGAGAAGCAAAGAAGGCATTCAGTACCTCAGCCTTTTCCATGTGCTGTGTAACCAAGTCCCCTGGCTCGTTCACCAGTGGGCCCACATGTTCCCTAGTCTTCCTTTTGTCACCTGTAAACTTATAGAAGCTCTTCTTGTTGCCTTTGACATCCCTTACCATTTCAGTTCCAGGTGGGCTTTGACTTTCCTAAACCTGTCTCTACATGCTTAATGTTTCTGTGTTTCACCCAGGTTACTTGTCTTTGCTTCCACCTTCTGTATGCTTCATTTTTGTGCTTGATTTTGCCAGGAGCTACTTGCTCATCCATGCAAGTCTCCTGGTATTTTTGCCTGACTTCCTGCTCAGTGGGATAGAACTCTCTTGAGCTTGGAGGAGGTGATCCTTGAATATTAACCAGCTTTCTTTGAAGAGGCGAAAGACTGCTCTACTGAAGTCCAGTGTTGTAATTCTGCTTTTTGCCCTGCTCCCTCCTCTCCGGATCCTGAACTCCACTATCTCATGGTCACTATGCTTTTGTCTACAGTGTCTTTCATCTGGTCTAGTGGACATCAGATTTCAGGAAAAGTCTTCCAAAATCTTCTGAAGAGAATTCTTCTTATGGCCAACTGCATGAAGATGTATACAGGAACAGCTCTGGCAACCCTGCTAAGAACAACCTCAAAAATACGACCTCAGAATATCTGTTCATAATAAGTCAGAAACAAAAAATTAATGTAAATGTTCTGAAAGGAGCATAGTGTACCTCAACCTGGGTACAAGACCTCCCCAAGTATAGCTCAGCAGACACAGCAAAACTGTGAGAAAACAATATGCAATTAGCTGAGATTAATATAGGCCCTGCTGATTATAAAAGGTATACTTGGGCTGTGGTCCAATCTGATACTGCCCGTTTAACAATGAAAAATTAAACTCAGAGAGGGGTTAACATGATGTTATTACATTCTCTTCCCAGAACTACTGTTTGGATGAAACATCAGAAATCCATGGGAACAAATCCAGAAAAGATTCTCAGTGGTATATTTGTATGCCTGCTGAACATCCAACCCTTCCCAAGAGATAAGATCTGAACACATCTCAGGAAACACTTAAGTTGTGCACTGGTACTGAGGGAAAAAAAGCATAATCCCTTAATACTGGCAGATCATATATTTCCCATTTCCCTGTTTGAAAAGGGCAAGGAACTGACTATCCGAAATGAAATTGGGAGTGAGAAGTAAGTCTTAAGGCTCATTGTTAAAATTAACTTAATCACTGAATTACCTGACCCTCAAACTGAGGGAGAAATTCTAAAATATTTTTTAGTCTGTTAAATAGACTGAATGAATGAAAAAATGAACAAATGAAAAAATCCTGTCATCCAGTAAAATGTAGTGCACCTGAAATCACAGCATCTAAGTACAAGACAAATGCAGACATAGAATTGAACAACGTACTTCAGAAAATGTGAACATTTACTCTCACCAGCCTTCCCAGGCTATCTTAACCATTATCATAAAAGAATGACTGACTACAGAGGATTTCATACTAGGCTCTGGAGAGCTAAAATTAAACTGTATTGGACCATTGGGGAAAATGACCCACAAATTTCATTTTTAGTTATGTATAACTGAAAGTATGTCTTCCTGCTACATAAAGCCTTGTTAGGGAATAAATCAGAGCACTGAATGCCTGATCATTACCACAGCATAATTCTTATTTTATTATTACATTCTGTTAAGAGAAATCCAGTTAACTTTGTCTGAGACAACACCTGAATTCAGTTTAGGAGATTATTTGCTTCAGCGACCACTGCCACAGGCAATGTGGGTAACAGTGTTGCAGGACTGATTCTTTGCACAGTTCTCAACAGTATTGCAGAAGACCTTGTGCCTTCACGTCTCCTTACATATCAAACAAAGCACAGCAGGATCATTAGTAACTTAGGATGTAGCACTAACCAGGGTGGGAAGCATGTTGTGGACGTGCGTGCTCACCAAAGTCCTCTTGCAGTCACAAACTCAGTAACCCTTCCACAAAGCCTGCCTGCAAGTCTACATACTATGCACAGAACATTCTCTGGAGAGAGTGGTGGGTACTATGTACTGAAGAGATGTGAGAATGAGCAAAGGTGTGTGGTACAGTGACCAAGTTGGAGATTTCTCTAAACGATACTCAGTATCAACTCTGTTTTGTAAGGTGAAGGAAGAGGAAGATTTCAGCTATCTGGATCCAAGCCACTGTGTGCTATTCTGCCTCTAGTCCAGGAATCCCTCTCTGATGCTATTTCATTTAACACTGTAGAAATATCCTAAGATACTATTTCTCCCTCTGGTCAGCAAAGATACCTTTGCTGAGCCGGATTCCATTAATAGGAGAATGACAAGCTTGAAGGTCATCTGTTACTATGCCATTGTATTACTTCACAAGGTTCGTTGTAGCTCAAGCTGTTCAGAACATGCTGGGTTTCAGCCCTGTTCTTCACATTTCTGTACAGGGCTGGTATAGGCCCCTAAGAATGCACTATCATGAAACGCAATGATGATCAATCTGTGAGATAGGCTAACTGAGGATAAAAGGTAAGAAGTTTTTGCTGAACAGGCCCCCATTTTTGTTCCTTTCCACTGTTGATAAGGTCCAGAGGAACATAATGACATTTGCAGTGGCCAGGAGCACAAGTCAGTTTTGGAGCTAACCTAGCCTTTAGGCCCAAAAAAGTGAATACAAGACCTACAATTTTGAGATGCTGATCTTCAAAATGATTCATTCTGATTTCATATGTGGTGTTCCTCATGAAATAATAACAGATATAGTAATAACGGTATAATCTGGTAATTACAGTAAGTAATGACAGTATAATTTGTTGTTATTTTATTGATGCAGCTTGCTCAGCATCAACTTGATCCTAGAAGGTTGTAACCAATGAAAGAAAAATTATCAACTAAAGCATAATTAAAAAAGGAGGGAGTGGGCACAGGATCCCACAATAATAGGGATTCCTCTTGTTGATCTTCCTCCTGGTGGCTGGCCAGGAGGTGGTTGACAGCTTACGTTCTGTTACTTAGGGGAACCTCGGATAGGGAAGATGGGGATGAACGAAACGTAAGGGAAGAAGTGCAGTTAGAATCTCAACAAGATGTTCTGGAGCCAGGAGAGGGATCACAATGTGTTGCATTTGAGTATATGTCCTACTTCCCAGTGAATTCTTTCATTCTAAGGTACAGACAAACCAATTAGCAATTATTGTGCAGCTGGCAATATTCCAACTAGTTTACCACTACATCATGCTTTGAAAAACTAGACGTGACTCAAAGGCCATTTTGAGTCTTTCAGACAGAAGATACCGTGCTAAAGTCTAGGAAATCCCTAAAAACCCACTGGTGCAAGAGTGGTCTGTAGATGTGTACAGGTTACTCTGCTTGGCGTTTCAGTACTGGACAAGCTTTTCTTTACAGACACCACAACAGCAAGCTCTAAAGTGCTAAAGAACAGTAGGTTAAATAATCAAAAAATACACCATGAAAGAACGCAGAAGAACTGGGAAGTCTGGAGAAAGGTGAGGAAGCAGTGTAACACTTCCCTGAATGGAAAAAGGATGGCTTCCAGGAGATAATGACAGAGCTGTATACAATTATGAATGCAATGGTATGGATGTATAAGTAAAAAATTCATTGTTTCTTGTAGCATAAGTTCTTAGAAGTGTCAAATAAAGCTAGCAGGTGCAGACTTGATCAAAGAAAAATGTTTTCCATAGAGTGTGAAATGGAGCTGTTAATCACTTTGTCCCAGGATATGGTGAATGCTTTGATATCAGAATAAATTCAGAGGTAAGTGGAAAAGTTCATGGAAGGCAGGGATATTTAAACCACAAAAATATCACATCCATTTTAGAGACTGCCCTAGTGAAAATTGCTAGAAACTGTTCTAGAGAAGGATGTATTTAGTCTTGTGCTCTTCAAAAACATCTTTTGTTTGATGAGATACCAGGATGAATGACGTTTAAGATGACCCAGTATGGCTATAATGGAGCTTCTTTCAGGCCTTTTTCCAATGTGATGCCAAATGTCAAGTCATACGATTTGGAAAAGCATGCACCTGGGCCATGTGACAAGGCTGTTTTGCCACACTGTGCCAGGTGACAGGGTGAGAACTGTCTGCCAGATCAAGCAGCAGGTGCTGTTTACAAGACCACAGGGTAAATAGCACATACTTCAGCTGAGGTGAAGCTTTGTGGCCCTTCTTACTCTAATCCTGTCATATATAGGTTATCAGTAATTAACAACAAGAAAACCCACTGTATTTACACATGGGCCTGGAGTAAATCATAGAATCTTAGAATCATTTAGGTTGGAAAAGATCTTTAAGATCATCGAGTCCAACTGTTAACCTAACACTGCCAAGTCCACCACTAAACCATGTCCCTAAGTGCCACATCTCCATGCCTACCTCCCGGGATGGTAACTCAACCACTTCCCTGGGCAGCCTGTTCTAATGCTTGTCAACCCTTTCGGTGAATAAATTTTTCCTACTATCCAATCTAAACCTCCCCTGGCACAACTTGAGGCCATTTCCTCTTGTCTTGCCACTGAGGAATGACGCCACTATGCTGAGCTGCAAAAAGTATGAGACATGGATGTGTTAGAGAGCATCTTAATGCCATAACACAGGTAGCTCTGCTATAAAAACACAATGCACAGGACAAATAGAGGACCCAAAAGTATCAGTGGAAGAAGATCTGTGTTAGATTCATCATTAGAGTGATTCCTGAACTATATTGGATAGGTAACTATGCTGTCTTTCCCTTTGTACAGTGAAATCCATGAAAAATAATCACATCTTTCTCTAACTACTTTGCTTGCCTTCCTATGTCTCAGATATGTTTCCAAAGCCTGCAAAATGAAACTTTAAAAATGAATTGTCCTAAATAAAGGTTTCTTCTAGAGCAAGAAAGACATCTTTAAAAAGTCATATATAAAGTTTTTCTGTAGTGAATCAAGCACTTGTGAATTAAGGAGCTGATGAGCTACTGGAGACTACAAAAACTTTGTCTAATAGCTATGTACTTTACATACCATAAAATACCAGATCTATACACTGAAATGCAGAGTGCTACTAGTGTTCCAGCATCCGTTTTGCTGATTTGTGAAAGAATCTAACCAAGACAGAGCTGAGATAGATAGTATGCCATTCTGGCTTGAACGTTAGATTGCAAAGCAACTCAGCTAGCCGGTGTCAGTCTACTCATTCAACAATGGTAAAAATACACAGCTCCATTTTTTGTTATGGCGTGTACAAGCTCTTTATTTGTCCATAATGCTCAAATTCAAAAACTCTCAGGAATGTAGAGGAACGTGCACTTAATGAAGTGCAGCAACTTTCTCTTCCCCCGACTTTATAAAATGCCTCCAAATGCGACAGACCCAGCCTGAGAAAGCATCCATAGTGCAAGCATGCCTGCCTTGAATGCCTTAAATGAGAAGCTGTACCAAGGAAACCATAGCACAGGAAAAAATGCTTGATTTCATAACACCGAGGGACAGGCAACTTTTTGAATACTTGTCAGCCAAAGATTTTAAGGACTGGACAAGTATACCTCTTCTCTGATTCTACTGCCCTTGTCATCTTTAGTCAAGGGATGAGGTGTTACTGACCATAGAGAAGATTGTAACAAAGACCTAAATAAAGCAGATTTTCTGCAACATTGTAAAATGGATTTTTTGGCAACGGTCTAATAAAAGACGTGGTGTGTTGAAGAAACAGCTGAAATAAAACAGTTTTTATTATACATGAGTAAGCAAAATATTGAGAATACACATGATTACCACATTAGATACCTTAAAAGAACAGTATTTCTTTCTCTCAAGACAGGGAAAAAATGTCCCCATTCTCTGTCTCTATTGACCACAGGAGCCCATTAACAGAACAAACTTCTTGCCTGTGCTCTTAGTTTCTCTCATTGTTCCTATTTGCCCTCCAGGCTTTGACCCATGGTGTCACAGATATGTTTGCTTCCCCATGCAACTTACTATAGCCGGTATATGGGAGAGAAAAATTCCAAAGCATGCTTTATTGACATCTGCCAATTATTCAAAGTAAAGCTGACCTACCCTTCTTTTTCTTGCCCAAACACTCATCAAAAAGCTTCTAAGCCAAGGAACCTCTAAACAAATTAGCGTAACCAACCTTGATGGAGGATTCCATATTCTGGTCAGGGTTTTTACAATGGTATCTGACAGTTTGCAATTTCTCACTCTATTTTATTCTGGAGTATTTACCTTAACTGACTCAGAGTGGATCCTAAACTTTTGGGCTCATCTTTCACACTCTTGCACAACACAACTTTTTGTTTTATAAGGTTTCTCTTTCTTAAAAGAAACAATCAAAAATTCCTTTTGCTTACCTGCTGCAACCTTTCACAATTTCTAGCAAAGTCATGCTAGCTTGCTCAGTTTCCCTTGAACATGTCACTACATGACAAGGCAAGGCAGTAAACAACTGAGCTGTATAATCAGCCCACTGCTGGTCTGACAGCCCTAGAAATGAGAGAGGTTAAGTAATTCTGAATGTCTTGTACACTTCTGCCTAAGATGTTCTCTTTCCAGTCCTACATATTAGTCTGTTTGTGCCCATGATCCGACTTTCAAAACCAGCATTTGCCCTCCAGGTGCAGGAAACTCTTCAGCTACCAATTTTTTCATGCAAGATGTTAAGAGTACCCAGCAAACCCAGTTATCTAGATTTCAAAGAAAAATGTCACAATTCATATACAAAGGCACTAAGGCCTATGAAGTTTGGGGAGGGATATCTGCTTATGCTTATTTTCCACACTATACAGAAACATACTATCAGAAGAGACAAGAAATCAGAGTCATGATAGCGAATGCGAGAGAATATAGCCTTTAAATATGAAATAAACAGAATCAGCAGTGCCAAGCATTTCCAAAGCTACTTCTGTTGTTCTGGTCTTGATTTGTTCTAAGCCATAACCAAGCCTCTTTTCTCTGCTTCTTTTTTCTTTTGACATCTAGTGAATGCCTTAGTGTGAATGCAGTCTAAAACTGCTGTTTGTTAGTTTCTGTTGATAGCATGCTTACTAAGCAAAACCTTTTCTGCTTTCATTTCAGAAGCACTACAAATATGTTGTATCCCTGGGAATAACATTTGTTTTAATTTTACAGTTTTACTTAACTTGCACCAGCATGAACTTGTACGCCAGTATGAAGTTATTTAGTTGACAATTTTTTTCCCCCAGGCACTCTGAATTCAGATTGCGCTTAGTTAATTCTGTTTAACAGTACTGACTTAAACTACAATAATTCACAACTCTTTGTTTAATAGTAGTAGTAGTAGTAGTAATAATAATAATAATAGTGAACTAAACTATAATTCAGTTTGACTGTTCATCCAGTGCTTACAGATGAGACAAATAGCAAAGACATGGGCTGAACAGAAGCTATATTAGCCACTTGACCCACACAGGAACATATGTCTTCTCACAAATTAATAGAGTGCCTGTCAATCTAAGGTATCTTCCATTCAAGTGTCTAAATCAAAAGTTAAAATTATTTTGTCTTCTTGGCACATAATTAATTTCTGTTCTTTGGTAAAGCATGTATTAACACATTGAAGAAGTCGTTTCCTGAAAACATAAGCACACCTTTGACTTGACAAACAGGCGCATGAAGAAAGAAGTAGGGGAAGGGTGTTAAAATCTTGTTAAAACATGACAGGAGAAAAGTGATAAATATAATAAGGGATAAAGCTGTGGCTTGAATGTACCAAACTTTTCTATACCTCTAAAGTAACCTGAATTGAAATTAAGCACATTATAAATACATCGCATATGACAACAGATGCCTAGGCCTGTCTATCCCCAGGTATGCGCCAATCCCCAATGCCCCAGTTTATGGGCAACACAAGAATTCTGTACACTAAAAGAGGGGTTATCTTAGGACTGAGTTTTATATTAATGTCTTTAGCTTTTGCTTGCTGCTGTTTTGAGACTCTCTTGCAAGAACATAACATTTTTATAACAATATCTTGGATTATGATGTACTCTTAATAAATTGTTTCAAAATATATTTTTGGAAGAAATTCCTTGGAACAAGTTTCTTTTGTTTCACAATCCCAGTTACTACTTCTGCGTCTGTAGTCTTCCTGTCAGTGTTTAAGAGGCATTTGGACAATGCCCTTAATAACATGCTTTAACTTTTGGCTAGCTTTTAAGTGGTCAGACAGTTGGACTAAATGATTGTTGTAGATCCCTTCCAACTGAACCACTCCATCCTATCCTATCCTACCCTACCCTACCCTACCCTACCCTATCCTATCCCTGCTGACACTGAAACAAGATTTGATGGAATCTGTAGCTTCTAACAAACACCAAACTATTTGTTTATTGTTGCACTCTACTTTTACAAAGAATTAGACCATATAGTAGAGGTCTGTCTAACTTTCATCCTATACTCAATTGCTGGTGTAATTTCAACAGCAGCTCTGTGATAAACTTCTCTTCCATGACATCCTGCAAGAAACAGATGGGTTTCTCCTGAGGCCTTAGATTCAAGGTCTCCATTCTATTGATTAGGTAGTATTTCGTTATTAAATTATAGATTCATAGAAAACTTCAACAAAGCAGTTCCATGGCTAATTACATTAATTAAATACACTGGTACAAGGAAGTTTATTTACAACACAGCCTTCAGCTTGTAACTAATAAAAATTATTAAAAAAAAAAAAAAAAAATTCAGTAGCTCCTTTCCTTCAGAAAGGCTTCCTAACTTGTAAAACTAGTATTTTACCACAACCACTTCCAAGCAGTAAAAAGAGACTGGCTATAAAAGCTGACCTAATTTGGAGAGAAGGGAATCTGTTCTTCCAGTGCTGCAAAACCTTCTACTGTACTTAATCCAGCTTTTACATTGCATAATTCCTTCTTGTTTTGGAACAAATATACCTTTGTAAGAAACTCTAATTCTTATACAAATCTTTAATGGACAACCTTATGTTGTGAACATTTCATTTTTTTCCCAGGCTTGCATTGTAAAAAATGCAGACTTTTTTAAAATGGCAATTTTGAAATTACCTGAAACTGGTAAGCTCAAGGTTTTGCTTGATGTTAGAATTGTGATTAATTCTAACATGAAATGGACAGCACTACAGAAATAGTTTAACCTATGTTAACCTATGTGGTATATTCCCATGCAAACACTGCCATCCTAGACAACTAATTTCATAAGGCAGGAGAGGAAGAGCTGCCTGTCTTCCCTCTTTTATCCTCCCCCTAATCTTGAAACATGTAGCTAATATTTTCAAAAATTTCCAAATCACATGAAAAGGAATCTGAATGAATTTGTCCTGCTGCATAGGGTCTAGATAGACTCTGGATAGGCCTAGAAGAAAAAAAATCTATTACAGAGGGATCTACTGGGCCTTTTGGTATATATTAGGTGAACGTGTAAGGAGGCAAGCAAACCAATGTGACCACATTTTTAGGAGTGACTCATTTTTAAGAGTACTAATAGACCCTTTTTACTAGTTTTTACTAGGATTCCTAATACCTATAGCTGTTTTGCAGGAACGGAAAATTGAGTTGAATAGCCAATGACTAGCAGATCAGATGTTGTGACAGCTGTAGTAACCTTTGTACCACAGGGCCAGAAACAGAGTGAAAAAAAGACTGGGACTGGACACCCAAAATTACTTTGTGCAGAAATATCAACTTAAATTCTTGTCATGAGAGAAAACAGACTCTGGTCTACATTTTTGTCATACCTGATGAGGAAATAGCAGCAGAATTCAAGTATTCACTGACCCACCTGAGCTTTGACTCCACTTCATCTTTCATCTTCATTCTTCATCTTACATCTTCATGTTCAAGTATCCTTGAATAAGTAAATAAGTATGTTATGCATTAAGAAACTACATACTTCTACATAATGTGAAGAAATGAGTACTTAGGCTTTTTTGCAAATACTAAATCTAGTTTCACATTCTCAGTGTTAGTATTTCCTTTCACTTTAATGGGCCTTTTACTTCACAGTGATCTATAAAATTAGGCCCACTTTTAATGATGATAAATATGCATAGAGTAATTGGGAGGGCTATACAGCCAGATCTGTCAAAATGGGAACATTGCACAAGCACAGAGCATAGCATATCACAGTTCTGAGGTGTTAGCAATCCATGGACGGCATAATTTGGAGTGAGCACTTTTTGGGTAGCTTTATGAGTGTGAGTTTCAGTTAGTCTTGTGAACACTTAGATTTTATTACAGAAGACTGCATGGAAAACAAAACCTTGAGTAAAATGGCAAAAGTTTTAGATTTAAGGGTATGCTTGCACTTGCGTATGTTCAAGGCTCACTCTCAATACTTCCAGTCATCCTTTTGGTTCTCACTTCACTCCATTTTGCTGAATATAACCAGTCTGAGTTCTCCATTTGTGATAAATCACTTCAAATGGAGAGGGCTTATTTACTCAAGGACAGACTACTCAACTCTCCAGAGACTTTGATGGTGGAACACAAAGCACAAAGAACTCATTTGTGGTATTTTACATGAAAGTATCTACATGAGGACTTAAAAGATTAAAAGGAATGCAAGTTGCCAACAAGTGCTTTGCTATTTTTGAAAAGTAATGATACATTGTTATCAGGAACATAATACTGCTCAAATGATGCTGTATTAGCGGCTGAGAAAACATCTGGCTCCTATTTCCAATAACGTTTATAACATACCTAACTTCCTAATGTTTGGGCTGAAAATGTCTTATGCAATGTCTTATGCAATTCAGTAGACTAAGAAAAAGCTTTTAAAAAGGTTTAAAGAAAATATCTTCACTAATTTTTGAAACTTTCTCTATTTCAGAAATGTTTTATTTGCACCAAATATTAAAACCATGTTCAGTATTTAAAACTGATCATTTGCTATACTTTTCCTCCTGGTAAGCAAAGATTGTGCAACATACCTTAAAAATGTTTTTATATAGGCAGAGGACAACTTGAATAATAACATAAGTTACCGCATTTTCATAATATGCTTTCCTTATGGGAATGTCCTCAGAACACCATGTAGACATAGAACTTTAACGATGAAGAGACTAGCGTATAAGAGGCTAGGAATGGTATTTTCCCTTTACTAGCATACTTCAAGTATTAGAGTTTATAATTTCTGTCTTGAATGAACAGTGACAAACTGTATAAACATTTCAAAATTACATTTGTTTTCAAATACTATAAAGTCAGGTGGTTGCTGGAACAACTGCTAGGCCCTGAACCTTGTCAGGTGATACAAGTAGCAGCTATGCAGTAGCCGCTAAACATACACACCAAACATTTTATCTGGCAAGAACTGTGAAGTTTTGGTGTTTAAGAACTTCTTCCCAACTATTTTGGTGACAGCATTCAACTGTATGTCTTTAAATGTAGAAAACAGAATTGGAGCTTACTTGTTTTTCTTCTTCCACATCTAGATTCTAACCACCTGAAGCCCCTGTTTCTACGTAAAAAACAGACACAAAGTTGATTTCAAGGTTAAGCATTGTTCAAATTGGGACAGCACATATAACTGCAGCAAAATTCTGTCTCACCTGCATTTCTTTATCGAGAGGGTGGTCAAACACTGGAACAGGCTTCCTAGAGAGGTGGCCTATCACTGAACTATTCTATTCTAATTCGATTCTAATTCTAATTCTATTCTTGTACCAGAATTAACTAGACAGTCCCCAAGTGGGAGCAGTTTCTCCTGTATGTCAAATAAATGAAGTAGGCATGTGTTACATCAGCAGTTGTTCACAACCTAAGTCAAAACCTGATAACATATTAACTTAACAAACTGCTGACTATTTCACCTTTCAGGTCTCATACAACATGTTTTTTGCATTGAAAAGTGCACTCAGCCTCAGATTCATTGCTTTTAAGGCCAAAGCACACAGCAAACCGTCAGAAAGTAGATGAGAAAGTTTTAAAGCACACCTGGGCTGCCGGTCTGCAGCTCCTAGATGTTTTGCGCGGATGAAAAGAAGATGCTGTGCAGCGGCAGGTATCCTTTGCCGTCGGCTTCTGGAAGGTGACAATGTGAAGAGGATCGGCTTCCCACGGGGTCTCCCAAGTAATAAAACAAGTTGTGCAGGGCCCATGGCCCTTACCGACGAGCCGTGGTCCCTGCAGCAGGGACGGAGGCGGATGTTTGGGAAACGCCCGCTGCTCGTCTTTTGCTGTCGGCGGAGCCTGTTCGGCCCAGGACCGGCCGAACTGCCGGCGCTCGGCAGCTTAGTTCAGACAGGCGAGATTTCCTCCCGGATGGGGGCACGCCGGCGAGCTTGGACTTGGCTCTGGAAGCAGGGGCAACAGCAGGATAAAGAAGGGCTGTTCCGGAGCAAGAGCCCGCCCAGGGCCGCCCTGTGCCTCGCCCCCAGGCGTCCCCGGCACGCCTCGCTCCAGGGCAGGTCCCGCCGCTCTCCTCCCCCCGCTGGTCGGGGCGGGATTGCCCCCTTGCCGCGTGGCGGGGCCGTAACGGAGCCGCTTTTTCTGTGCCACCGCGGGATGCGCGGGATCGTGCGCGTCCAGCCTCTGGTCGCCCAGCACAGCCACCTGCTGTGGGAACCGCTGGTCTCCGACTTCGCACCGCCTAGGCTAGCCTAGTAGATCCCGGCTCGGTGCTGGGGGGCTTTCTTACCCACTCGCTCTCCTCCTTCCCGTTCGGCTGAGTCTCTCCGGTTTCTGCGGCAAAAGGGCGGAAAGGGTGGGGATCAATAAGTTCCAGAAAGAAGCGTTGCTCTGGCTGTCCAGGTTTCATGCCTGCAAACCTCTGTTACAAAAAGGGATGGCAGGGCTCAAACTGACCTTTTGTTTATGCAGAAGTTCTAGCTGTTTGCCTAGGCAGTGATCTCCAGGGGCTTTTCAAAGATCAGTGGCTTGTTTAAGCCGAACTCCTTGTAATTGTGCTAGTTAAGACGGTTGTGTTCCCGCCGAACTGTTAGGCTTTCTCCACTTCTTTCACTGTCACGAACATAGCATCACTGATAGCTACGGTTTCATGTGAAATATAGTTATTTCAGGATATACCAACGCACTTCCCCCCCCACCCCACCCCGCCCCATACTCCAAGTGCTTGATGCAGAAATGGACTCCAATGATAATATACAGCCATATACTATGATTATGATACCACATACACACACAAACAACGTGGCCTCCAGATACCACATACACACACAATGCGGCTTCCAATCTTTATTCTGCCATCATTTTAGAGAAAAAAGTTCTGTTCATACCACAAGCCTCTGAACTGTACACTTCATAGAATCATAGAATCGTTTAGGTTGGAAAAGACCTTTAAGATCATCCAGTCCAACCATTGACCCTACTCTACTAGGTCTGCCACTAAACCATGTCTCTAAGCACCACATCT
>VYXH01003203.1:0-13878 GCA_013397275.1 Burhinus bistriatus | reverse complement strand
CCTGTAGCGTTGCCTGGGGTTGTTGTGACCCAAGTGCAGGACCCGGCACTTGGCCTCGTTAAACTTCATGCAGTTGGCTTCAGCCCATCGATCCAGTCTGTCCAGATCTCTCTGCAGAGCCTTTCTACCCTCGAGCAGAGGTCTCTTCTGATCCTCCTTTTCTCCAGGCCAAACAACCCCAGTTGCCTGAGCTGCTCCTCATAAGACTTGTTCTTTAGACCCTTCACCAGCTTTGCTGCTCTTCATCGGACACCCTCATGTTTCACATACAGATACAAGGCTTTTAGTTCTCACATTTAACCTATGAAAATCAAGACATCAGACCATGCCACATCTTGTTTTTTCTATATTCTGTAACCTAGCTATTTTCCTTTTAATCTCTTTCCCCCTTTAGCAGATGACTTGGTCTTTCCATCTCATGCCCACAGGTCTGAGTAGATCAGAGCTCTTTTAAAGCGGCAGACTACACACCTTCAACTAGTATAAATAGATAATATATTTTTAAGCAGCAGACCAAGATGTTAATAATTTACTCAGCTCTCATTAAAACACCACAGCTCCTTCTGACACACAAGACTTTTCTGCACTGCAAGAATTCCTTCTCTCCCTGAAGCTTTTGCATTCCACAGTTCATTCTAGACTCTCCTTGTCTTGCTGAGACTTCATAGTGATGAAGCTTTATTGGTCACGGCACTTATTCTGTATTCTGAAGTGATGCAATCATAAGGTAATCACTTTTGCCCCTTCTTTTCCCCCCTTTCTCATTTGGATTTTTCAGTTTTTCTTTTTAACGCTTCTTTTCAGGTACCAAGTAATAAGGGATCCTATGTATGCAATTACCTTCATTGAAATTATCTGTTTTAAACACTTTTCATTTTTAGTGACTTCTCATTACTTGGAAGGTGCCCATAGAATGTACTTTTAAAAACAATCTTAAGTTTCAGCTGTTAAATTACAGCTGAACTTAAAGATTTAGTACATAGAGATTAATTCAAAGGATTAAGCAAAACCTGCCAGAATTTATGGAAGGGTAGAGATGAAAAAACCCTTATTCTCTCTACTCTGTAATTTCCTATCACAGACCACACTTCTTATTTGTGGAGTTACGACTCAAGGAAGTAAAAGTAAAGGAAAATTATTAATTTCACTTTGTGTGCAGTCTACCCATTCCATTTCAAGGAGATTATTCTGTGAAATTTGAAAGGTTAGAAGATTTTAGATACTAGTCATCAGTGAGTGTTCTTTAATGATTTCCTTCTTCAAATTAGCACAGGGAAACAGAATCATGCACAATTGTCAGTTTTATTGTTTTGCTTTCACAGTAAATCTAGTTGTTTTAGCGTAAAGCAATCTTGCAAGCCTGTTACAAAAAAACTTAGCAATAGCAATAACAAAACTTTCATGATGGAGTTATTCCTTGAAGTGTTTAGCCAAGTTTCTTTTATTACTAAAGAAATGATACATTTTTAAAATGAAAGGTCCTTCTCCATGGTCTGAGTGTGCTGCTTTGATGTGCCCATAATGTTCAGTGACTGAGATACAAATGGGTATGATCTGAATAACCTGAAACACTGTCTTTCATGCTTTGAAGTAATTGTAAGTAGTAAGTAGCAGCAAAAGTGTGAAAGACAGAACAGAGGTATCCATATTGTGAAAAGCCAGGTTAATGGAATGAGATACCAGGCTAGGAACTGTAAGAGGTAATTATATATTACTCATTCTGTTCCTTAGTGTAGAGAGGGAGGATCTTAATTTTAGTATAAAAGTTATCTCCCATGTGCGTTTCTGCAATCAGCTTTATTAAAACTTACAAAGAAAGTTCCTTGTTACATGGTAATATGCCTTTGGTTCCTGAAGAGTAATGTTGAATCCTGTTTTTCACAACAGGTTTAACTTTGTTGCTGAATTCTTTAGAAAAAATTTATAAACAGGAGAAATAGTCTAAAAGAACACATTTTATTTTCCTTCTCTAAAAAGTAGAACTTCATAAACTAATGTGATGTATTTTTTTGGAATGAGTCTATATTGTGATGCCAATCAGTTTCTGCTCCATGTCGTTGGCACTTAAAGAGGCTGTTATGTGTTTGGTACGTGTCTTTCATGTCATAAAATAGTAAAAACTTTAAAGAAGGGTGAAATTCAGCTCTCCCTGACCAGATGGAAATGTGATACATGTAAACATAACATGTTACATAGTTTAAACAGTTTGAAAGTGCTATTACCTTTGTCACTTAGGTATGCAAGCAGAGGAAACCAGTCTTACATGCAAATAATGTTTGTTGAGACTGTTAACTGACAGATCAATTTTAGAATAACTAAATTTTCAGTGGTGGATTCCAGATGTGGTATGGTTTTGGTTGTTTGGGGTTTTTTTCCTATGTTCTAACGTCAAGCTTCTAGCTGAAAAATGTAAAATAAATCTGATTAGCTTTGGTGCCTTCGCATAAGAGAAAGAAAATAAAATTAACTAATGTATAGCCAAATTGGTCAGATTATAGACTGGATGACTGGATTATAAGGCTGGACAAACTTCTCAGCTGAAATTTTGTGATGTATTAATAGTACAAGGTCCAACTTGCTACTGATTACTAGTTGGTGTCCCTCAAGGGTTTATACTGGGGTGAGTACTGTTTAACATCTTTATTAACAGCCTGGACACTGAGACCGAAAGTACCTTAAGCAAGTGCACAGATTGGCAAGGTGTAGTTGGTACAGAGACGGGCAGGGCTGCTATTTGTAGGGCTATTCACAGGCTGGGAAGTGGGCTGGCAGGAAGAGACCTCATGAAATTCTGTATAGGCATGTTACAGAGTCCTACATCTGGAATGGAATAGCCCCATGCAACTGTACAGACTGGGCACTGACTGTATAGAAAGCAGCTTTGAAGAAAGATTGACTGTGAATCAAGGTTGACTGTGAATCAGCAGTGAGCCCGTTCAGCAGAGAAGGCCAGCAGCCAGCAGCTTGGGGGAAGTCATTCTTCCCTTCTGTTTGGCACTTGTGAGACTTGTTTGACACTGGAATACAGTGTTCTGTGTTCCTTAGCACGAGAGAGATACGGACAAACTGGGGTGAGACCATGACAGACCGCAAAGATTTTAGGGGGCTGGAGCACACAACCCATGAGCGTGTGCTGAGAATGGGATTTGTTCTGCCATGAGAAGAGAAGGTGAAAGGCTGATTTTGTGTTTGTTTACAGCTATCTGAGAGTAGAGTGTTGAGAAGATGGAGCCAGACTCTTTTTGGAGCTGCACAGTGGTAGGACAATGTGCAATAGACACAAGTTTGAACATGGAAAAATCTGATTAGATGTAAGGATTTCTCCCCCCCCCCGCCCCCAGTAATGGAGGTCAAATATTGGAATGTGTTACTCAGAGATGTTGAGGAATATCCATCCTTGGAGATAATGCAGAACTTGATCAGTCAAGACCCTGAAGAACATGCTAATTGGTCTAGTTTTGAGCAGGGGGTTGGAGGTATTTTCCAACTTCAGTTATTCTGTGATTAACTGGAAAACGGGTGTAAATAAGACATTAAGTAACATAAGTACCATTTGGATTCAGCATTAAGTATCTGAAATGCCAGAGGAGGATTCTGGAGTTTATTTGAAGAAGTCACATCTGGAATGTGCTGTGGCATAAAGAATTTGTGATCCTATACTGCAGCTATGACTGGTCTTTCTTTGAGGACAGAATGCTAATGCTTGGATCAAAAATGCTCTAAACCAGTAGGAAACCAGATGGTATTCCCTTAACTATATCCAAAATACCTGTTGCTAAGAAATGTTCTTTCTAATTTTCAGAGAAGATGTCATCTGCGATAGTCTCAGCTCTACAGCTGAGGTACCACTTATATTTTGGACTTCAGTGCATTTATCCATATATCAGAAGGGGAAAAAAAAAGCCAAAACCCAAAACAAGGAACCCTGAAACCCAAGAAAAACCTAGGCAGATTCCATATCCTGTGTGTTATGAGGTGAAACTGTGCCTGGTCTCATAGATAGGAGAACTTCTTACAACCCACACCTGGCAGAGAAGCTCAGTATCTCCTTCAGAAAGGTTATTTCAGCAAGCCAGAAGAATTCATAGAATCATAGACTCATAGAATGGTTTAGGTGGGAAGGGACCTTAAAGATCATATAGTTCCAACCCCCCTGCCATGGGCAAGGACACCTCCCACTAGACCTGGTTGCTCAAAGCCCCATCCAACCTGGCCTTGAACACTTCCGGGGATGGGGCCCCCACAACTTCCCTGAGCAATCTGTTCTAGTGCCTCACCACCTTCACACTGAAAAATTTCTTCCTAATATCTATTCTAAATCTACCCTTTTCTATTTTGAAGCCATTACACCTCATCCTATCACTACATGCCCTTGTAAAAAGTCCGTTTCCAGCTTTCCTGTAGGCCCCCTTCAGGTACTGGAAGGCTGTTATAAGGTCTCTCCGGAGCCTTCTCTTCTCCAGGCTGAACAACCCCAACTCTCTCAGCCTCATAGGAGAGGTGCTCTAACCCTCTGATCATCTTTGTGGCCCTCCTCTGGACCCACTCCAACAGGTCCATGACATTCTTATGTTGGGGACTCCAGAGCTGGACACAATATTCCAGGTGGGGTCTCACAAGAGCAGCGTAGAGGGGCAGAATCACCTCCCTCGACCTGCTGGCCATGCTTCTTTTGATGCAGCCCAGGATACAGTTGGCCTTCTGGGCTGCGAGTGCACATTGCTGGCTCATGTTGAGCCTCTCATCTACCAACACTCTCAAGTCCCTCTCCTCAGGAAGAGGGACTATATCCCCATAATTCACAAAATATTATAATAAGTGTTCAGTGCTTATAATTTGCTGGATGGTGTTTATAACTTGGTGGATTCAAGCATGATGCAGTGTATATTTTTGCAATGCAATATTTGCCGTGAAGATAATTCAAGCTCTTTTTAATACATAAGCAAATCTCCATTAATTAAAAATTGAGAGAATATCTGTAGTGTTTTCCTGTGATGTCACAGGAAGGCTTAGCAGCCTTGACCTTAGTCTGGTACACAATGAGGAAGATAACATTTAGTAAGTTTTACACGTCTGTCTGTCATGCCCGTTGAGAAACATTCTAGGGATAGCAATTCACAGTTCAGTAGTTATGCTCTGTGTTTAAAATCAGTAGATAGTTCAAGAGACACTTGGATCTTTTTTTGAGTTCAACAGTGTCTGGCTATGAAGACTGAAATTATCACTTTATTTGTCTTTGAGCTTTAATCAACAGGTGAACCAAGCTTACTTCCTACTACTTTGTCACCTACAGACTTCCTGGGGCAGTGAGTGGATCTTTAAATTGTGTTGTGTGTTTGCTAGAGATTTTTTTCAGCTTCTTTTGTGCTAGCAGGTAGAAGCAACCTTGTAGTAGTCAGACCAGTTGGATCAGAAGAAGTCAGGCAATCAAAATCTAGTTTTTTCTCTCAACTATTATTTCTATACTGTGCATTTTCAGAGTTCAAAGTGTGTGCTGAAATAGCTGTAAAAGAAGAGTTAAGATTTAACTCTAGAAAACAGATCAAACTATTTCTTTTCCCTCAAGGGACCTTTCCTTTGGAAAATATTATCTCAAGACCAAGCCTAGTTTTAAGGTTTTAGAATAACTTTGTTGCTAGCAAATCCATAGCATGATAATTAACTCTGAGATAAATGCAGGCTCTAAGATTCAGCTGACAAGGATGATGTACTTTAGAAAAATAGAATCTTCCACTGAGCAAAACCAAAAGAGCCATAAAAATTTGCAAGGGTCTTGTGAAACAGGCCTTGCTATTGGCTATACCACAAAGAAGAACTGATAAAAGAAGTTTTTATCAGAAGACTGATAAAAAGGAAGCATCTTATCCCAAGGAGGAACTAGGCGAGTAAATTCCTGAAGAAGCATAAGTGAGCAAGAATTCAGTTGTAACTGGAGGAAAGGTAAAGGCAGCAGGGGGAGATCGCAACCACTGACTCAATTAGAGACCAAGCAGACCTACCCCCCTCCCCCACTGTGCTGAGCATGCACTCTTCAGTTAAAAGACACTGTAACTTTAAATGAAAGCGAGAAATAATGATAAACAATAGAAATTGTTAGGATAAAATACTAACCAATCATTATAATCATAGGCGTGTACTCCTGTATTTTGAATCGTATAAATGTAAGAAAGATTTTGTGGACCAGTGTACTAGCTTTGTGGGTTACCACCTAGCACCTGTCTCTGCAGAAATGAAATAAATAAGTGCCTCAGCTCTGTGTGTATATTGGTGTTTTGCACACCAGGTAAACGAACCCCGCTTGTGGTGATGTACTTTAAAAAGGTAAAATTTACTTTTAAAAGGTAGAATGTATGTTAGAAGGTATAATTTCTCATTAAGCAGCAGCAAAAAGCTGTAAAGAGGTTGCAAGGCCTTGTGAAACAGGATGCTTTGGATAAACAATACATGCCCTGCTAATGAAAGTACCCTTGAAGAAGAACAATGGATTGATAACAAGGGAACATCCCTATGTGGAAAGCACTGAAACCGGCTGAAAACTGGACAGCTGCTGGAAGACGCCCAAAGTCAAAAAAGATTTGCAGTAACTGGGGAAAAGGGAAAGGCGGCAGTGGCAGATCACAGCCACCGACTCAATGAGAGACTGAACAGAACTACTCCCCACACACTGTACTGGAGCACGCGCACATCAATTAAAGGACATTGTAGCTTTACATGAAAGTGAGAGACTGTACTAACTAATAGAAATTGTTCAGATAAGGTACTAACCAATAATTATAATTAAGGCTGTGTTATTTCTGTGCTTTGAACCGCAGAAATACTCCAAAGAGTTTGTAGGCTGGTGTACTAGCTTTGTGGATTCCCACCTAGCACCCATCTCTGCGCAAAAATGATTTAAATAAATACTTCTGCTCTGTGTGTACATTGGCATCTTGCGCACGGGGTGAACGACCCCACTTTGGGACAACAGTGGGACAACAAGGAGATGGTTCCAAAGGGCTTGAAGTACCTGAAGCACTGTGCTTTGAGAAAGGCTAAGTCTATGTAGCAGCACTGGCAAGCGTTTGCCTGACTAGCACTTGATATACTTCTATAAGGTTTTCTACTGCATTATGAGGCTGGTATAATCCTGTATCAGTAGAATTGTGCACGGAATTCTTTGGCATTGTCCTATTTTCAGCCTGGATAGAGTTAATTCTTTTTTCTAGTAGTTGCTGTTTTTCAGATTTAGTATGAAAGGAATGTCAGTAATGCATATATTTTTAGTTGTTGCCAGGTGATATTTATATTTTTCAAGGACCGTTTTCAGCTTCCCATAGAAGCTGATAACGAGCATAGATAGAATGGTGGAATGGCCTATGGAATATTTCATACCATAGACATCATGCTCAGTATATAAACAGGGTTAGCTGAGGGGAGGAGGGTACTTGCAATCACTGCTTGAGATGGTGCCAATTCACCAATTTACCAGGTGGTGAGAGTGACTTGTGTCTTGTATGTTCTTTTACCATTATTTTTTTTTTTTAATTTTGCCTTTTTTGTTATTGTTCTATTAAACTGTCTTTATCACTCCTCTTTTCTTCTAGTAAGAAAGAGCCCGAAGCTTAGCAGCTGCTTAGGAGATGATTGCTGCCTATACATATGCTCTTCATGCTCTGTGCTTCCACATGAATAACACCTTCCAGCCCTTTATATTTTACACCAGAAATGCTGAATATAGAAACAGATTCTGGTGTACTCTGTGTGCTGTAAAATATATTCAGGTTCCATAGGACCTGATCCCTACAGTCCAATTTCCTCTCTTTAAAACAGAACTTGTAAAACTTACCAAACCATTGCACTGCCAGAGGAAGCTCACTCTTCTGTGAAATATCTGGAAGTCTGGGCTGGAGAATTTGTCACTTTCAGTGTGAACAGTTTGTCTAAAGTGTCGTACAGTTATAATCTAAAGGGTCCTGCATTTTCAGCGTCCTTAATGTATATTAGGGAGTGTGATATGTTCTCTATAACTTGATTTGTTTTTAAATGTGTGTATCTTCATGGCAGGCATATTCTTCTGAAATCATCCCTTTCTCATGAGGAAGGCATTTAGTAGGCTTTAAAAATGTATGATGATGCAGAAATTGTTATGACACCTCATGTAGTTCGTAATTGACCTGGGTCAGAGATGGTCTGATGGATTTAGCCTGTATTTTTTTCTCCTGGCGAGATTTTAGTAGATGTTAACACCTAAAACCACTTGTGCTGGATTTGTAATAAATGTGCTTTTGCTGCTTTCTGGCTTATGTAAGATGCTAAAAAGAATAATTGCCTTGAAAGACTTCTAAGCTGTACTAACGCTTATTGGTGTTTAGGTGTAAATGAAGCTTCTCCTGTACTTGTACATTGTGGTATTTCAAGCAGAAGAGAACTGGAAATGAAGAGAAGCTCTCATTTTTTGATTGTTTGCACAATTAGTTTTGTTCCTCCCATATCCTTATTCCCCTTATACTCCCTTTATTTTTTCCTGACATAAATCACATCACTACTCTACGTCTTCCCCCCTCCCCTCTCCAAGATTTAGATTAACTTAAATGTTTTGAAGAAACCTATGGAAGGAGTGGAGACGGGGTTGCGTGCCATTTCAAAATACCCAAATTTGGGAAGTCCACTTGATTTATTAACCTTTAAAGACAAAAATAGCTCATATGGAGGCTTCTGTTGTATTCTGGAGACCCTTTCTCTGATTCTATGTTGTTCCCATCTAGTCCCAAGTTCTGTTTTGAATAATGAAACAAGAATGATTGATGGACTATTCAAAAGACAATGCTGATTATGTTGGCCCTTTTATATGTCAATCAATGCAACAAGACTATAATCAGACCAATGGATATTTTTGAAGAATGTTACTGGTTTATGTGTTATTTTTTTAAGATAAAAAGAAAACTCTTCTTAATCTAAGTTAGGATTTGTGATCATTAATGTCTGAGTTATTGGAAAATAGATTTGTAGTATGTTTGGCTCCTCTTGGAGACCACACTGGTCTTAGTGGGACCAAAACTTACAGTCTTTCTGTGTAGTGATACAGTATGCCATGAAACAATATGGCATGACAATGTTCTCAGTCCATCCTACATTATCTGCTCTGTTTCTTAGCAGTCTCAAACAAGATTTGTGTGCAGATGTCCAACACCATGGGCTCAAAATGCTGGATGTACTTGAAAAACCTTTTGTATCGCCTACTGTGTTTCAGAAAACTCCATGTTTTCCTTTTTGAATACTAATTAAAAAAAAAAAAAAGTTGTCTTCTTCATAAAATACTTATCTCCATGATCTGTCCTTCAGAATGGGTCTACAGCTTCAGAAAGTGGTTTACATTCCTCCACATTCAAGATGTATTTCAAGACCCATCTCTCTCACTTCGATGTAAAGAGCATTAGGAGAGATGAACTTGCAACGTTTCAAACTAACTTGTAAACTATCTTGATAAAGTATTATGTCATTTGGATTTTCTTAAGATTAATTTCCCAGTAGGATGAAGCAATTAAGTCATTGTAAATAGTTGCTAAAATGATGTGTATCTCAAATGAGAGGAAAAGTAATGGGTATGTTAATGCATAAATGGTGTCAGGAAAGTTGTGTGCAACTATTCAAAGTGTGTATTGTTTTTTATGCAGAGCAAAGGTGTTTCCTTTAAAAGCAGAGTCTGGTTGAAGTGAACTTTTTTAACTGACATTGCATTGTACTTCTTTTGCTGACAGTGTGACATAACTGCAATCATGTGTTTCATTCCCATTTTAAGTGAGTGAGAGTACAGCTTTATTAGTAAGTTTAAGCAAGAGCTGGTGCCCATATACATTTACTAACAGCCTGAGTCCAGACTCTGTGCTTGTGGACAAAACCCAAAACAATAGATGATAATCTGAGAGTTTTGAAGTTGTCTTTTTCCCTTGCAAATGATTTCTGTATTTGTTTTTGTATTTGCCACCAACTCTGAACCTGGGAAACTCATGAGTCTGCACAGCCCATCTGCTGATTCTCTCTTTGATCCTTGAAACATGAAATGAACTAAGTTTTTCTGACCAAATTAGTTCAAGGGAATCAGCCAATGTATCAGATTGTTTGTTGTCTGTCCCACTGCCTAGATCAGAATACACAGTTCATTCTGCAGGTTCCCAAACAAAAATCAAAGGTGGCAAAACTTTGCAAGCAGGAAAAAACTGTGATTCCTGTTCTTTGCTTTGCTTTATTCACATTTCCAGGAAAACACTTTCAGTCCTTCACTTGTCCTCAGTTGCTCAGTGTCCCTGGTTTAGTATTCTTTTGCTTCTAATTCAGGTATGAGCCATAAAGAAGTAGGATGTGGAAGTGCACATCCTGCATATAAGCTCAAAGCCGGAGAGAAGAGAGTGGTCAAGGTAGTACATTACTGAGACTCTTGTCCTGAATTCTTTGAAGAGCTACAGACTGCTACCTTCAGCTTCCCTTTGGTGCAGAAGACTGAGCTCTGGTAGCCTTGAAATGTGTCATGAAGGTGAGGAATGGATTGTGGAGCACCAGTAACTATAGCTGCTTTGCCCACTGGAACAAAAGACACACCCCAGGCCATCTAGTAACTTGAAAATGGAGCACTGTGCACTGCTCAAGGGAGTTACTAGCTATATCCACTGAATATGGAAAAACATTTTTTTCCTGGGTTTGCAATCCACACCCACTCAAATATTCTTGTGCCAGCTAAAATACACAGCTGTACATCAGGAAAGATGAGTTCACTGTCAGTTCTTTTACTGTAAGGTAGCCATACGTGCAGCTAAACCAAGTCAATCAACATAGATAAATATTAAATAAAAAGATTAGTTAACAAATACAGAAATTATATAACTGAGGGATGAGTGATTATTGGAAAGAGAGACAAAGTGAAATACGGCAAGTCTAGATTTTGGGTCTAGTTAGTGCATAAGAAACTATTGTTGGAATTAAAATGTTCAGAAATGTGACAACTTTGTGATGCCTGATTACATATCTTATTTTTGATAACTTTTTCAGACCTGCTGGTTACGCCTAGCCTGCATAAACAGTGTGAACAAGGCCTCACTAGGAGTTTAGGTTCTGTTTAGATATGATGTTTTCGTAGTGTCTTTCTATGCTAGTTGGATGGAATGTAGTTGGATGGTATGAAGTGCCATTATTTCTTCTTTAGTATTTCAGCTTAATGCCAAAGTGTTTTTCTTGTATACTATTATCTTTGCAAAGATTTCCAAGAGGTATGCAGACATTATCTTTGGCCTGATTTTCTTCAGGTGCTGTTTTTATCATGTGTCTTAGATAATCTGTCTCTTGGTTAATACAAAGAAGCTACTTCATTGCAGAAACATAGCAGGATTCCTTAGGTGTGCTGGGAGTTGTATGTTGGCAGTGCAATCTGAAGTATTTATTGCCTTAGTCTGAGATACTGACTTTACAACTGCAAAGCTGCAGGCAGCTTTCAGTTTCTTCCTTCTTTTGTAAAAACTGGGCTAACTTTGTCTCCCTGTGTTCAGAGATCAAAAAAAGCCTCCTTCTGATGGTGGAATGTATTTGTTTTTATGGAACATTCTTCTCATGCTTATTCAATAGCTTATTTTGGTTTACAAAGATCTTGGTGTCATCGAAGCTTACTTGGAGTGGTTAGCGTTATCTACTTTTCTTCTGGTCCTCTTGATTTTCTGCATTCTGTAACACATAACCTTGTGCCTGCCAAGGATGAGCTTCAGGAATTCGTAGTTGGCTTTTCCCTTTGTGCTCCCAACTTATTTAACAAATCTCTTCCCATGAGAGGCACTGAACATTCTGGCACATAGAAGAATTGATGAACTGCCGTCCGTTTGCCAATGCTACATTTGACAGGTTTTAAAAATTGTTTTACCTCTTGCTTTCCCATGGCCCCAGTCACTGGCATAGTAAATTTACTTACGGGCCTTTTGCAACTATTTAATACAGAGTATGTGTCTCCTGTATCCACTAAAAAGCTTGTTGTTTCATTTCCCACCTTTACTGGAACCAGGGGATCAGCTGGGGAGACCTGAATATTTTCCCCCTGATTCATTATCCGAATCCTCTAGCATAATAAGGTTAGCATTCCCTATATGATCTTGCTTCTCTCGCCCCTTTTGGTTTGGGCATTCATTCTTCCAGTGTCCTACCTGTTTACAGAAGGCACATTGATTTAAACTCAACAGAGGGCCTCTTCGTACTCTGTATCCTGGTCCTGTCCCAGGATTCCCTCTGTCTCTTCTTCATCATATACCTTATAAGCAATTCCAATCAACTAAGAAATCAACATTCTCCCTGCTTCATCCTCCCTTCCTAACTCCCTTCCTATATTCTGCGACCACTGGCCCACAAACAACATGCCAAACATTCCTTGTGGGTTTTCTCGATAAGAGCCAACAAACTGTTTCCAATTTAACAAATCAGAAGTTGTAGAAGGGATGTGCACAAAGACTGGCATACCGTCTATCCCGACAACCTGTTTCAGCGGTGCCTGTATCACCAGCTGAGAATGCCCTCTAGTTCTACTTGAAATGGGGCTACGATCCTCATTCCCCATTTAACTTTTTTTTTTTTTTTCTGAATTAACCAGACTTTCTTCCTCTTTGACCCTAGGATTACATGAGGGAGGGGAAGAAGGCACAAGCAACTGTCCATCCTCTTGTTCATCAACTGCACAACATACACATATATATTTCTTCTGCTTTTTCTTTTCACATTCTTTGTAACAACTCTTTCTTTTCTCACTGCCACTTTCTACTAATACATATCCTATCAGCATCATTCATCAACAATTTACACTTTTTACAAGTTTCATGATTGCACTTTAAAACGAAAAACGAATCAACATATGCAACCTCATCCCATTCATCAAACCAGCAAAAAAAAATAACATCAATTGCAACATAGTGTTACATTGTAAAGTCCCATTTTTCAGCCATCGCTCATCATCATCCAATCTATATTGTGGCCACCACTGATTACAATATTTAATTAAATCATCTCTCCTTGCAACCCCACCAGGGAGTCCAGCAATTTCTTTCCAGTGGCTCAAAATACAGCCCAAAGGTGATTTCTTTAGAATTCCCCCATCCGTAGACGATCCAGTGCCCATTTTTAAGTACAAGGAATGACAGACAGGGTGAGTCCTTCATACAGCAACAGGAAAATAAACAACCAATTACTATAACAAACAAACAAGCACTTACAATAACAGTTACCGCAGTTACAGTCAACATTTACCTTAAACGGGGACTCTAACCCCTTTTTCAAGCGGGGACTCTAACCTCTTTTCATGCGGGGACTCTAACCCCTGCCTGGGTCTTAACCCAACCCTGTGGAGCTTTCACTGCATCTTATGGGCAAGTATCCAAGTTTCTCAAAAGAATGCCTTAATACTTACAAAACAGTGTTCTTCGCTCAGGGGCTCTTTGGTCCAGGGATTGAGGTCCTCCCCAAGAATCCCTCGGTGCCGGCTGAGGTCCCACAATCCCAGGAACGGTCGAGGCTCAAGATCTTTGTCCCACCTGGGTCAGCAAAATAGGAACTCTCTAAGGCTGAATTTGGAGTTTTAGAAAGGAGGCATTCTTTATTACGGCACTGGACGCACAGGGGATCACTCCACGCAGTGTGTGCGCCAAGATGCTCAGCTACGGAAGCTCTATACAATCAGAATATACATATTCATCACATTCCTGAGGAGCAAGTAACATATTCATACTATTTCCAAGAACTCATGATTATAGGTAAATGTCCTTGATGGGTCCTCTGGTGGTCGTCAATAATCTTTCTCACCGTGTCCACTGGTTGAACTCGGTCTTCATGCCTGCTCAGTTTGTTTTGGCTTGGCTACACAATTCTTTCTTATACAAA
>VYXH01003201.1:13205-28250 GCA_013397275.1 Burhinus bistriatus | reverse complement strand
TGTGCACACAAGATTAGGCAAAAAGAATGCATAATGGGAGGAGTTTTTAGCATTCTTAATGCTGTTAGATGCTGTCTGACTTTCAGTTTGTCTGTTCTAGTAACTTCTTTAATAAGATTCAGTATAAAACAATAACAGAAAAGCTAGCAATAAAGGGAAAATTGCAGAGCAATTGCTACTTTTACAGTCAATACGAGGATTGAATTGTGCATCTATTTTCATTTGTTGTCAATACTTGCAGAAACGGTCCTATTTCTCTTGCATTTCTGTTCTATTAAATATGCTTTATTAAGTCAAAGTTATTGTGCAAGAAATCTCATTTTTTACATTCTGCGTTTCTCTACTGTCAACTTTGTAACTACTCAAAAGTGGACTTTTTTGTCAATGCATAAGCTTAAGATCTATTTGAATAAGATTTTAATGGAGTGGAGAGTGCAGAATCTGGTTTATAAAATCAATTTTGTAATATTTCTGTCAGCAATACTGTAAAATTTATCAAAATGCTAATATGTTTTAAATTTATGCTGAATACGGGCATGCTTCTAAATGCCTTTAAAGTTGTTTGAAATACTGTTACGCTTTCCAGATTATGTGCTTACATTGTGCTGAAATGTAAAATTAAGGTTATAAAGACGTATTTGGAGAAAGAGATTTCTTGATGTGTATGTCTGCAATGTGAAGAAGGCTCCGAATAGTCCGATGATTTTTTCCTAAGAGTGCTGTGTGGAATTTGTTCCAGCTGTAAGCAGCACTAGTTCATGTACTCACCAGCTAAAAACAAAGATAGATATGTATTATAGGTCCAGTCCTCTGCTTTCTCTAAACACTGGGTCTAGAAGAACAGTCTCTACGGCAGTCAGTCCCATGCTTAAGTCCCATCTGGTTGTGAAAAGCTGGAAGGGTGTTCAAGCTGAATTCTTCACTGTGTTTCAGGATGTCTTTTCAAAAGGTAAGGTGGACATTTTGGTGCGTGTGGTGCATTATGCTCTTCTCCTGAATTTAAAAAATAAGAGCTGTACACAATGGCTGTCAAGAAATTACTCTTTCTTCAAGCAGCTGCACTTTCTTTGGTTTTAGATTACCTAGCTCATTTGCAAAGTATGTGTAACACTGCCCAGCAGTGAAATGTTAAATGCTTATGCTTTCTGTTCACAGTGGAAAGATGGGTTGGAGTGGAAACTGTTTCAGCAAGGGTGATTGCCTAGCCTGTAAACCTGAGGATTCATGGTTTAATAGGATGTGGAACTATTTAGCTGTCCTAGTTATTGCTGAAACTGTGTGAGTAAGGTAAATTCATATTTCCAGAGTGCTCAAGAAACCTCCCAGCTTACGAGCTTCTCACAGGTGACAGAACAGTTGCTTTATGATGATTGATGTAAGGTGAGCAACCTGAATAAAGGTCCTCTGGTGGCAGCAGGTTGGAAGTGTACACCAGCCAGTCTTTTGGGAGCTGTAATTCCTAAGGTTACTGCAGCAGAAGTAACTGCATAAGAACAATTGCATCTACTCTAGTCTGAAAGTAAAGTGATTTTTAGACTCTTATGCAGCAGTTTAACAGTCAATGTGGGAGTATGTCAGGCAAAGTAACTTTGCTCTAGCTTTGACGCATTTTCGCTCCTGCTCTCCCCCTACACTCTTAAAATGTATCCTTTCTTGTCGTGCAAGACATACAGTGTCAGCAGGCCCTGTACTACATAGGACAGCGTCTAAAAGTA
The DNA here is from genome assembly GCA_013397275.1 of Burhinus bistriatus. Classification (NCBI taxonomy): domain Eukaryota; kingdom Metazoa; phylum Chordata; class Aves; order Charadriiformes; family Burhinidae; genus Burhinus; species Burhinus bistriatus. The sequence continues at coordinate 26,535 of VYXH01003201.1, read as the reverse complement.
GTTCATGTTCAACTCTGTACTCTCCTCACTCTTTTAGCCAAATAGTGGTTTTCTTCTGTCTTTAGCAAGACATGGTAACTAGATCTAAGATGTCATGTTAATTTCAAGTCTGAAGATTTTTTTTTTGTTTTTCCAAACTGAAAATAAATAAGAACACTTGCAGTACAATTTTTAGATCCACACTGAAAGACTTTATTTTAACCTTGAAGTCTGGTTTTGTGTTCAACTTCCGATGAAGTACAACATAATTTCAATGCCTGCACATGAGTATAAGGGAAAGCAATGATGTAACTCTTACTTGGGTGGCTACAGAATTGCTGGCAATAACAAAACATAAACAAAAATGATGTCTGAATTTCTGTCCATTTGGGTAGAAGGACATAAGGATATCCATCACATCGATTTAAAAATGACAGAAGAAATCCTACAGGATAGTGCATTGACTCAATCTTGAAAGATTTTCTTTTACATTGAAAGGAATGTACGGTGATGTAGTGTTAGGCAAAGCTCAATAGCTTGTCAGTTCTCAATGGAAAGGGTTCAAAGAGGAGAATCCATATGAGCTGTCCATGTCTGCATGAATTGCTTCCCTTTTCTTACTGCAACCATGAGGTTGCCAGATGGCATCCTCAGACTTCTTCAGAGAGCCAGAAAACTGTAAGGAGTGCTGGCTTCATCAGAAATCATAATAGTATCATGAAGTGTACAGTTGATAATTCTCTTTATCTAGGTCTTACTTAAGGAAGTGTGTGTGTTTTAGGCTGTTAATTATTGTGAGTTTTGATCATAACAGAAAAATGTTATCATGCTCATTCATTAGTAGTATGAACCAACTCCTTAACTGTAGGTATAGGTAGGATATTAGAGTTCATACTATAAGAAGTCAGACTTGAAACCTGTTTTGAGACCTGTAAAATTCCTGTAGTGGGAGTAATGTGCTAGGAGAGGCTTGATCAACATTAAATCGTTATTACTGAAATAGCCTACATATGCTAGTAGAAATATTTGAGGAATATACAAACATTTCTCTTTAAGAGGAAATTAAGATAACTTTTTTATATGTCTGTAATCCTCTGCAAATCTGTACATATAGTTAAATAGTAAAAGTGAATTTCAAATAATATATTGCACGTAACCTGTAATATGAGTTGCGTGCCTACTGTTCCTAGAAATATTCCTAATGAAAAGTTGTATTAATCACTGGAATTCCTTCACAAACAGAAGTCTGCCCAGCAAAGTGTGACATTAATTTCCAATTTGACATTAGTAGATTTGGGCTGGTATCATTAGCATACCAACTGTAGTACCTTTTCTTTTTTAAAAAAAACAACAAAACAAACAAAACCAAACCTGATGCATTAATATAGTGATAACCTGTGTTCTCCTTTGGATAATTTAGCCACTTCTTCAGTTTTAAGGACAATTATTCTGCAAAATTGTCCTTTCTCCATATGAATAAAAGATATACTAATGGCTTTTTCAGACAACTTCAGTCCTAATCTTCCTTTTTTTTTTTTTTTTCCTAAGAATGCTGGGCAGCTAGACTTGAAAACCACCACCTGTTTTTGCAGAGCATAGGCTTTGAAATGGGCCATGTGGTTGATTTGGCTCCTCTTTTTCCCTGTGAACCCAGTGCCCTCTGACAATTCCATGAAGCTAAGATCAGTTAGTGATGTTGGAGATTCTTTTGTCGAATGCCTCAGCTAGGAAGTGTACAATGGGCTGCAAAGCTTCAAGAGCAGCCAAAAGGTATGTAGGTCACCAAACATGGGTAACCAAATACTGTTAACCGTGCTCCCTATATCCATGATGTGGTCTTCTGCAAAATTAATTTATTCAGTGAGAATTGGGTCAGCAGCATACAATAGGTGTTATTTGGAAGACCTGACAAATAATTTGAAAGCAGGGTCAAATTATTTTCTTAAGCGTTTTTAGAACAAAGTGCAATGGGCTTCCTGTGCAATTTGTTTTTGATTTTCCATTCTAATGCAAGTATGAGAAACCCATAGAAAATGGGTAAATAATGGGAATGGAAGAAATCCTCAGCAATGAAAGGAGTCCCATTTTTCAGGTCTCTAGTGCAGTGTCAAGTCAGATGACACTTTCTTTGATCACTGGGGATGAGGCTCATGCCTTTTTAGATGCCTTGAGGTATCTGCTCGGCCCCAGGCTACTGTTCTCTTGTACCATATCTGCCAGTCCCATACAGGTATTTCAGAAAACCAAGAACACATACAATTGCACATTTATCTGCGTTTAGGATTATGAATTGAGCAATTGTAACGATTCCAATGTTGTATCTAGAACTTTGCCTTTCCTCCTTGCCTTTCCCAAAGGCAAGCATTTTTTCATGTTATGCTAATTATATCTGAAGCTAACAGAGAGAGCTCCCTTAATCAACACTTGTGCTTAACTATCAGCATAATTAGATTAATTATATTTTAGAGACATCCTAGGAATCCTATCATGCATGTATGCATCTGTGTGTGTTGGAAGTGACATCATCCTTGTCTTCATTTTCTGAAACAAGCTTATCTGTTGTTTTTTGTTTGTTTTGTTTTCATTTTTTCCCCTTTCCATAGATGATACACAGATTAATGGAGTCCAAAAGCTTATGCTACTAACTGTATGCCATCCACAGAACCAACTTGTGTGCTTTTCTGCTCTGATGTCGTGCTGGTGCCTCTGAGACAAGGCACAGGGGCACTGCAAAAGTGATGAACTGTGTAATATCATACTGCCTTTTTCTTATTTGCTGCTTTGGTAGGTCACCTTTTTCTGTTTCTTGGAAAGATGGACCTAGGGATCCCTGTAATATAATTATGCTGAGATGAGGTGTGTTTTCTGTTTTTGTGTTGTTGACATTTTGACCATTATGCAACCAGTAAAGATCACTGGCAGTAATATTTTCTTCTGAAGTCAGGGCTGTTGATTTTGGAGTATAAGCAGAGCTGATATGATAAATCTTACGGTAATAATTCTATTTGAATTTATTTTTTAACATAATTTGTTTTGGGCAAAAAGTTTGCGATGCATGAATATGCATTTACAGACATTATTTGGATATTATGGTCATTAAATGACTGTTGCAAAAGACATTCTAAGTTTTCTGCTTGATAAGGGTTATTGGGAATAGCATGCATGAGAGACTGCTCTTACAGATGGAGGTCATTGTCTCTAACCTATCTATCAAGGTTTTAGAAAGGCAAGAGATTAGGTCTTGCTTCTGAGCCAGAAACATTTTCCATAAACAGAATATGAAGTGATCTTCGAAAGTTATCCTAATAGTCACAAAGAATAGAGCAGTTTCATGAGCAGAAAAAAGGATCCAAGGAAATCTTACTCTCTATCATTTAATCTAATTTTATTAATATATGTCGCCTTAAGCAATATTCCATCCCTGTAGGATGGTATCCTAGCTCATGCAAACTGTAACATCTGTTAATGGTGTTTCACTGGCTGTCTACATTCTACTGACTTGGGGAAACAAAACAAAAATAAAATAAATTATGCCAAGTTGAGATTTTCATAACTTAACCTCACTCTATGTCTCTAAAAGCAGTACAGTATCATTTGTTGTCATTTATGTCTGAATCATATAAAAGTTGTGATCCAGATAGAACTCGGGGGATAATAAATAGGATGACTAATAATTATGGTGATAATTACGGTGGTGCCTTGTGATTGAGTGAGAGCAAGACCACATTGTGAAGTTCTGAGGAAGTGGATTTTTTTTCTTTTTTCTTGCTTGGTATTCCAGGAGAAAACTTAGGAACAGAGTGAACAATGTAATGCTCCTTTTTTTCTCTGCTTTCCTATTAAGTTGTGTTTTTAGCAGTGTTAGGAGGGAACGAAGATGGGAAGGCTACCTTGCAGAAGAACACTTACAGTAACTTTTCTGTGGTAGTAACTTCCCTGTTTAATTGTAGCAGCTGAATCGTATTAACTAAAAATACAATTTCTAAAATCAGTTGTCTCATAAGCAGATACGGTGATTTCAAAGGGTTGTTATGTGGTAATGGCTAAAATGATGTCAAAAATGATCTGAGGTTATTTCACCAAACTTTCTTTGCACAGGAAGTATTGTGTTACTGGTTGCAGCTTTAGTTCTGCTTCTTATTTTCTGGTGCAATGTGGTGTTTTTTGGTGTTTTTTTGGGAGGTGAGGGGGAGAGGGTGTGTTGGTACACATGTGGGAACATGTAGTGGTTGTACTGTCTCATCGTGTCTGTTGTATTCATTTTGAATTGCTAAATGGACATTTTAAGGTACTGCAGAGTACAATATCAACTTCCTCTTCTCCTTGTCCAACACTTTCTGTTAATACCTTTGAATTTCTTTGTCAGGGAGAGATAGCAATAATTCGTGGTAGTAAGTGGCTCTAACACCATCTATACACATTCTTAAAGTAGAATGTGGTATAGTGTGAAACCTGTTATATTATATTGGTAAGTTCTTAATAATGCTATCTGACAGTATGGCATTATGCTGCTTATTTAAGAAAGGCTAAAGGTCTGAGTTAGTTAATACTGCATGCACTTGGACGGAAGGTTTTTTAACCTCTGTTTATGGCAGCAGACGATGAATTGAGGAGAGAAGCAAGCACCACTGAACTGCTTGTGTGCTGCTTGGCTTATGATGAGGACAGAGGCATATGTTCCCTCTGCACTCAAGAGGAACTTACTATGGAAAAAATTAGCTTGATCACAGAGGTCCATCCCTTTCTGCTGTCTGTCTTTACAAGATGAAAGCTACAGAAGCTTCTTCAGTGGTCAGGAACAAGTAGTCAGAGGAACTAGAGCTGATTTAAAAACCTGCATTGGTTTCCGCTTCAAGGGATCAGTGGCTGCTTGTATGTTGGGGGCAAGGCTATGCCCTGTTCCATGATGACGGTTACAGCAGAGCGAAATGTCTTGAGAATCTGTGCTAAGAATGTAGGTAAAAAAATGCCTCTTTCCTGTGGAAATTTTGAAATATGGTGACCATTTGACTAAAGCTGCCTGTAACTAGTCAGATAAAAGGAAGTGTGTGTTGGTGAGAATTTGTGAAGGTTGTCTTATACAGCTTGTTTATCTTGCCTTCAGTCAAAGCTGGTAATAAGGTGGGAAGTAGTTCAGAGTTTTCCTCCCTTGAACTTTGAGAAGAGCAAACTAGTTGAAGAATTAAGAGTGTGAGTCTGTTGTTTTTTCTGTAGTCCATATTTAAAGTGAGTGTAACTCTTTTTCTGTCAACATCCTTATACAGAAATGGCTTTAATTTTTTTTTTTCCCCATTTGTAAAACGTGTTTCCAATGTAATACCCAAATAGAAAAAGACGACGTGTAAGCGTAATTTGATTTTTATCCAGTGAAGCCCTGTGGGAATGAGAATTGGTAAAATCTGAAAACAAGGTGTTTAAACAGTTTTATAGGTGTCTGTTCCTTGTTACAGAAAAAAAATACAATCAAGTGTGACAGATGAGTTCAGACATTAGTGGAAGTAGCTGAAGTGTTAATTGGGTCATATTTCCCTGAACATCTCTCTTAATCCCAATAGCCCTCTGTTTGCCTGCAGAGGAACCACTGTGTATTTTAAGTTGTAAATAAGAAAACAGCAGTAGTAGGGAGTACCAGATTGGGCAGTTTTACGAAGCAAAGATATCCACTCAAGAAGAATGTGGCACTGCTAGACTGTTAAACTGCTTCTAACAAGTATCAGTTTGTGCCTTCCATCAATAAAGATTTCACAAGGAAGGCGGTGGACAGGAACCTGAAGGAAAGGATACAATTTTTTCCCTTCCGCTGGGATCAGGAATCAAGTCTTTGTGTCATCTTTTTTATAAAGTAGTTCCAGCAGGCTTTTCCCCCCCCTCCCCCTTACAAATTTTGCAATACATTTTAAACTCTAGATTGATTATAAATATACAAATTAATGTGGCTGGTATATCTCAGTAGCTGCAGACAAATCTTATTCCCAAAACTGCATTGAAAAAAGAAGTTATTGTAATACACATCATGAGTAAATTCATGGAGAAACAGAATAGTTTTCTCCAAAATATTAAATTGGAGTGTTAATTCAACTATCTATCATTGTTAGAGTAACTCTTGTAAACTGAGATACAATTGTCCTTGCTACTCACTTTCATGATGGTGTTTGAAAACAGCATTCTCGTCATTAGAGTATTAGAATTAGTCAAAATATAGAGGAAATATCAGTAATTCCAGTGATGCATATTCCAAACTGAAACTATTAAAACCTTTCCAGTAAGTTTATATGATAATAAGTACTAATTGCTCATTTAATTTTTATATTCTCATGGTGATCAGTAGTTACTTCTTGTTTGGAGAAGCCTATAATGCAATTTTTTTATATGCTTCCCAGGAAAGACTGACACATAGAACGCACCTGTTCCCCCCTGCCACTATGTAATCATTGGAAAGATTTCAAAAAGTGGTAATTAAAACACGTGCACTAGAAACACACACATCATTATTAAATATAGCTGTGTGAATGGATTAATTTCACTGTGTTGTATTTATCACATAGTTGCAGTGGCAAGCACAGATGATATATAAAATAAGAAGGGCCATCAATACTCAGGTCATAAGCTACTTTTGTACATGTAAATATGTATCTTACAGGATAACAGCCTCCGTGTTAATCATAGGACACCTGTGACCAGCTGGCATTGTTAATGCATTGCTAGCAAGAACACTTTTTCACGTGCTTCTTTTATACAAGTTCATCACCAGCTAGAAAACATAAGTAGTTAGTCAAAGTTTATAGAGTTTGAGTGAGTGGTTTCGTCTTCTTCACAAGGATATATGGTGCGTATATCATCAAGTCTGTAAACAGAAACAGCAAAATCTACTACTGACTGCAGAAATAGCCATTCAAAACATTTTAAAAATAAAAGCAGTAATTTTTTATACTCCTTGAAGATGACAGTATGGTCATAGTTATGTTGTAAATTGCAGACTATTTTGTTTTCTGCAGCATCTCAGATTATTCCAAAACCTATTGCCTGGCTCACTTATTTGACTATGTTTCTCAAGAAGGAAGGCTTTTCTTGTTAGGTAGTTACTTAAGCAAAAGTATGCAGAAGGTAGTGTGGATACATACTCTTACAGAAACTTAAAAAATTATGTGAAGTTCTGTATTTGGCCTGAAGTGCTGTAGGATAGACAGCAGTACATATGCAGTACAGTACAATAATGTATCTTCATTTGATGTTTTGAATGTAACTTTACTATTTTTTGATCTATTTATATGTTTTTGGATTTTGATGGAAAATTAAGATTTCATTACTTATTAGTTCATTTAAAGTTATTTGAACAATAAGAGGAACATTTTAACTAGAGTATTTTAATCTGCAAAGACACGTTTCAGCTATCATAGAATTTGGTATGTGTATGTGTACATGTTCTCAGAGGTTTACGTGTGTACTGAAGCTAGTGTTATATTCAGCAGCAACGTTCAACTAGACCAAGATTTATTTAGTATTTATTTCTTCTTTCAAAAGAGGAACTAGTACAATAAACATCACTATACAGGAATCGGAGACCTCAGATTTGTCTGTTGGAACTATGTAATCTGTGCAACTAGAAATCTGTAGTTATTATGAAACTGCCATAACACATGACTTAATTTTTTAAAGTTATATATCATAGAATAGGTTGGAAGGAATCTTAAAGATCATCTAGTTCCAACTCCTTGCCATGGGCAAGGACACCTCCCACTAGACAGGGTTGCTCAAAGCCCCATCCAGCGTGGCCTTGAACACTTCCAGGGATGAGGCCTCCACAACTTCCCTGGGCAACCTGTTCCAGTGCCTCACCACCCTCATAGTGAAAAATTGCTTCCTGATATCTAACCTCAATCTACCCTCTTCCAGTTTGAAGCCATTACCCCTTGTCCTATCACTACATGCTCTCCAGATTTCTTGTAGGCCCCTTTCAGATACTGGAAGGCTGCTATAAGGTCTCCTGGGAGCCTTCTCTTCTCCAGGGTGAACAACCCCAACTGTCGCAGCCTGTCCTCGTAGCAGAGGTGCTTTAACCTTCTGATCATCTTCGTGGCCCTCCTCTGGACTCGTTCCAACAGGTCTATGTCCTTCTTATGTTGGGGGCTCCAGAACTGGACACGGTACTCCAGGTGGGGTCTCACAGGATAGAGTAGAGGGGCAGACTCAGCTCCCTTGACCTGCTGGCCATGCTTCTTTTGATGCAGCCCAGGATAAGGTATAAATACATAGTCTGAAAAATCTCAGAAATGCAAGAGCCGAGGTTATTGTGAACTGGATCAGAATGGGAAGAGGCTGTATATAGAAGCTTCCACATATTCTGTCCTCACTGCATTCAGGTATTATTGTTTTGTTACTACAAATAGTTGTGCATGAGAATATCTGAACTCAAAGTACTAGGGAAGAGTCACAAAAGTAATAATGAATAATAAGTAGTAATTACAAAAGCCTACATGGGTACTTTTAGGTTTTGATCTTTATCCAGTCCATTTACTACCTGTAGGTAGAAGCAGGAGTGGATATAGAAAAGGGAAAGTCTGTTCAGTTTAAATAAGAAAATGTGATTGTAAAGCCTTACAAACTTTGCATAAGTATAACGGAAATATGTATGAGAAGCTGCTTATTGGGAAAGCAGCTAGATTTCAGATGTACTTTTAGATATATTAAATCATTCCCTTCAACTTGCAATACCACCAAGGAGGATTAACAGAAAATGACGGAAGCTACCACTGAAGAGGAACAAAGTCTTCCTTAGATATGCTGTCTCATCAGCTCAATTTTAGGGTGGCCATAAAAAGAGTATAACCTTAATTATGGAAATTGCTCCTAGAAACCTCTTATAATGTTTGAATAGGATAACAGTTCCTCCTACAAACTTAATTTCAGTGATAAGTAGCCAGCTTAGTAATGGGCTCTAGTCTCAATTTCCTGCCTAGAAATCTGACTTGAGGAGAAAAGTGAAGATTTGTTCTGGTAGCCTGTTAGGTGGGGATAGGCTAGTTTTTGCAGTTCCTGGAACTACGTCATAAAGCAGCTGTTCTTCAAATATGACTATTACATATGAATATGAAATCAACATGATCTAAGTAGCCCTTGGGCTTTTTACTCTGCAGAAATGAGTACCAACTCCCAGGTCCTGCTAATGAAAAACCTTCAGTGATTCTGTATTATAATTAGATTCTTAGAAATGTGCTGGAATGATGATTAGGGAGGCTGAGAAATTACTTTTTTTTTTTCTGTCAAAATAGGTCAAATGTTGTTAAATGCCACTTATTTTAAGTGAAATATTTATTATTTGTTTATGAGTGAATTCTTGTTCCATGGTCATGAGCCATGTAACAGCAGTTCAGTTGGTTTGCAATTCAATTTAAGATGCAGATTCTCTCTATAGGCTGCTAGTCATTCCTGTAGTACACCAAAGCATGTTGTAGACTTGCAGAAGTGAGGCTGACTGTTCAAGAACAAGTCACTCTTATTTCAAGACTCTAAAAAGAACTTTTTGCTCTTCTGTGTCTCAGATTGTTATAACTATGAAACCTTCAAATTACTTGAGATGCCTTTGTAATGAAGTCTGAAGAGAAGGTTGAGGGGAGACCTTATTGCTCTCTACAACTACCTGAAAGGAGGTTGTAGTGACATGGGAGCTGGTCTCTTCTCCCAAGTAACTAGTGATAGGGCAAGAGGAAATGGGTTCAAGTTGCACCAGGGGAGGTTTAGGCTGGACATGAGGAAAAAATTTTTCACTGAAAGAGTCATCAAACATTGGAACAGGCTGCCCAGGGAGGTGGTTGAGTCACCATCCCTAGAAGTGTTTAAAAGTCATGTAGATGTGGTGCTTAGAGACATGGTTTAGTGGCAGACCTGGTAGAGTAGGGTCAATGGTTGGACTAGATGATCTTAAAGATCTTTTCCAACCTGAATGATTCTATGATTCTATGAAAGCACCAAGATTCTAGTTCCAAGCCCATTTAATTCTAGAGCAAAAATTCCTGTTGACTTCAATGACAGTTGCATAGAACTCAGAACAACACCTTGAAAGGCAAAGACTGTTCTTGTGCTTTTTCTAAGTAAAGTGTTGTTTAGCTTTTTTTTGTTGTTATTTTGCTCCATTATCTCTCTTTCTTTGGAGGGTATTTATTAGCATGGATATTGCCTATTTTCACTTGTACTGTCAAAATGCCTTATTTAGAGAAAAGTGTTTTATGGAACTTTGAAAGATCACTCACCTATTACAGGTATTAAAGTCTTACCCGGTAGTTTATAATTAGCAGTTACATTGGCTCATAGTTTAAGAACACTCATTCAATTACCTTATATATAGGAATTAAGGTGTTAATTAAGATTTTAGTTTAAGTTGAAGTTCCTATGCTGGTTTTCAAAGGTAACTTTTGAAAAAATATATGATGAGAACTGGAGAACATGATTGAATTGTTTTGGTTTTTTTTTTTCTGTTGAGGTTGGCATATGGTTTGAATTACAAATGATGAAACCCAGTATTATTTAAGTAATTAAGCCAAGCTGTTCTGAGACATTGAAAGAAAAATCTACATAATGTTTTTTCTTTTCCCTGACAACGTAGAATTAAAATCTATATATTTACCTCTTTGAAGTGCAAATGGTAAAGTAAGGAAATAGCTTATTGCTTTTAATTTCATGACGTTGAAATTGTTCTTCAAAACCAAGTTTATCTCTCAGTATGGGGAGACCAAACTATTGTATCCTAGGCATATTGTTGCTTTCCAAGACTTTTGAGTTGGTGGAGCATTTCTGATACCTCGTTAGATGAGTAACTGTGGCAGTGGGGTGACCTTGTAGTACTACGATGTCTTCCATTTAGTGATTTGGTCAGTTAAATGGATCAACCTAAGAAAATTGCAAGCCATTTATTCAACTTACGCTGTTGGTCAGTGAACTTCAATCAGATACCAAATGCCTTGAGAAAATCAGCAGTTTATAATAAATGTCTGTCAATTTAAAAATATTCTCTGATTGGAAAGAATTTTCCAGTCTCAAATAAGTAAGCTTGTGTTATGTCATTCAAAAATAAAAAATTTTAAATGGCAAGCATCTCTCTTAAATAAGGGAGACAGCAGCAGGATTATGGCTTACTTACATTTAAAGATACTTATGCAGCCAAATAAAAAAAGTAAAGATGAAGTAACAAAATGCATAGTCTTACTGCCACAAATCACCTGTTTGTAAAAGGTTGGTTGTTTTTTTTTTTTTTGGGGGGGGGGAGGAGGTAAGACGCATTCAACTGGAAACAAGTTGTATGTGGTTTTTTTCATATTTTATTTTTATTTGAAGAGTGCTTGGTGTTCGGGAGTGGGGTTTAACTGCTAAAATAGGAGCCAAAAGATAATGATCTTAATGCACTTATCTTCAGTTGAAAATGACATCTGAGACCGCTTTTGACTTAATGACCCTGTAGTACAGTATTGATTCCTGGTCAAAGTCCTGAGAATAAAAGAGTTGCAATTTTAGAGTTCCTGGTGATACATTCATATTACTCCTTTCATCCAAGAGAATGCCATCATAGGTAACAAACTGTATGCTTTGTTACTTCAGTTAGAATGTGTTGTTTTTCTGAAATGGAGAAATAAATATAGCCTTGTTACATATGATGGACATGGTGTTTTTCAGAGTGTGTCTGAATTAATTTTCTCTTTGTTCGTATGTATGTAGACATTTAGAAAAATATCAGGAGCATTTTTGCTAGCAGAATGGAAATGGGTAAAATAAGTTAAAAAAGAAAAAAAAAAGCAAGCAATCATATTTGCACTGTCAAGAAACACCTTTCTTTATGTCTTGCTAGTGTAGAATAAAAAATGATGTTCACTGTAGAATTTCAGCAAGTTGTTGTGTTGGAGCTAAACATTTCTTATGAAGCTATTACCATGCAAATGTGAGCGGAACCCGAATAGAATGGAAGACTGATGAGGAATAGAGCCAGCGACCTTAAGTATGCAGTGACTTTCTGTTAACAGGACATATTTCATAATAATTAATTCTTTACATTTATCTTGATTCTAAAATGCCACAAATTAAATGGGAAAAGGAAAGCTGAAATGAAGTCCCTGTTGACAGTTCTTTCCAAAGACGAGTGGTTCAAAAGAATGACATATGTGAAGAAGAGAGGTTGATTTAACACAGGAACATTCCTGAAATTGTGTGTGTGTCTGTGCATGTATGCAGAAGAACAGTTGTGCCTGTAAGTGGGTTCCCACTGCCCTCATCTGCATGTCGTGACAAATTCCTTCAAGTATGCAATCATTTCAGTTTCTCGCTCTTGTTTTACAAAGAAAAATAGTGAAATATATATTTTATTATGTAAATATTTTTCTCATCTGCATCATTAGTTACGTGTTTTTTCCCTGGTGCAGAAGAACTGCAGTCCTGCCACAGTCAGAGGATTCTGTGATCTGTATGACAACAGACTTGCTACAAGTCTTTAAGAGTACTGGATTAGAAGGTGAAGGCTTAAGAACATTGTGTGTCCAGTACATGTGAAATCTTTTGTTGCCTGTGCCTTCTGTTTGTGGAATACTATTACTTTAAATCCCAAAATAGACATTTCCAATACGGCAGGCAGCTCGGTTAAGCAAACTGTCTAAACCAGGTATGTGTGGCTTGGCAAGCAAACCCAGATCTACCTGTCAAGGGTGAAGCCAGTGCCTGAAATTCTGGAGGTTTCTAGTAGACCGCAGAGAGATATTTCTTGATTTATTTATATTTTTTTTTTTATTACCACCATTTGTTCCAGTTTTCATCTGTTCCTGCCTGACATAAATGAGAAAGAACATACTGAAAACAAAGCAAGAGATCATGTAATCTCCATGTAAAGTTTAGTCTTTGATAAGAAAGGTAACAAGCAAGAGGCTAGTCTATAGCTGAGATTCCTGCACCTCCATCTTGGCAAAAGGAGGAGAGGAGGAGGATGATGTTTGTTTTCCAGTCCTTCATAGGTTGTGTTCATCATTTAAGTACCATCCCTCCCCCCACCCCAATAACATTTCTGACAGTAGGCTGTTTGATTCATCAATTTGGTGTGCTCACTTACTTATACAAAACTTTAGGGATGTTCATTTGTTTGTTTTTCAGATTCATTTCAAAGTCTCACCTATAAAATGAGACTAGTTTTACTTTTTTAATAATGATTAAGTGTGAAAAATACATTATTTTTAATGTTATAATGAAAAGTTCACAGAATATTCAAAGGAGAGCTTGCCAGATGAATTTGCAATGTGACATATTTGCAACCTGCAATTCTAAAGGATTTTAAATTGCTTCCTTATCTTGCTTTGACATATTTAAAGGAACATTCACCATC
>VYXH01003201.1:0-13140 GCA_013397275.1 Burhinus bistriatus | reverse complement strand
GAGGGGGAGAGGGTCAGCGTTCTTGTTTTGGTACAAATCTATTCATAAAATGTTCATGTTTATTATTCTTATATTCAGCTTTTATTGCTTTACATTTGTCAACATTAAATTTCAGTTTCTGCTTGCCAGCCTAGTTACAGAGAAAATCAGAATTCATTTAAACTTGACTTACTACTTGCTAAGTATGCAGTTTTCCTCCGAATTTTATATCAGCAAATTTAGCAATCTAGGTCATTTGTAAAAATTAAAAACCAGCAGAAGTCTTAGCAGAGACGACCCTAGTAAAAACCCACTAGATATTTCTGTGTTCAGCACTTCCATGTGTGAATACAGCAATTTTTTATAGTATTAAACATATTTCAAAATGCCTTAAGAAACTGGACTCAACTTCTTTGTGTAAAGATAGCAGAATTCTAATTCTGATTTTCGAATAATTGGCGCACCTAATGCAATCTTGAATTTTTTTCATTTTAAGACATGAGTTTTATTACATCTGCAATTAGTTAACAACTTAAAGATGTATTTTTTAAAATAATTTGTTTGAATTATGGTTTAAGAGAACTCAATTTGTACAGAACCACATTTTAATTTTTCAGTGGTTTTTTTCTGACACATTAACTACATTGATGGCTGGTAGTTTGTTCATCAGTATCCTTCAGAAAACTTTCGTGAACATGAATAACTAGAATTGGGTGTTTGAGGAAGTCACCAAGGAGTGGCATGGTGTGCAAAAAAGCTGCATGACTTTAATTGGAAGCCCTATGGTTTTTTTTTTTTTTTTGCTTTAAAATTAATATTCCTGTACATACTTGTAGCTTTCAGATGATGGTTTAATCTGATAAATCAGCTTCCTTTTAAGTGTACGTAGTTTTTATTAGTTTTTTTACTATTCTTGTATACTTTAATATAATGCCTGTAAAACTCTAATGTATAAAGTATTCCGGTGCTGTTAATACTTATCATACATATGTAATAGTATACTATTACTATGATGTAACAGTATTACATACATCCCATGACTTGACCTATAAATTAGACTGGACATGTCTTAATGTTTGAAATTCTTTAGCATCAAATTAGATATTCGCAAGAAAAAAATTCTGTGATGTTCTTCAAACTAGTGATTCCTCAGCTGCAACAGATCATTATATAAAAGCCAAATACATGGTATAAGCTTAACCCAAACTCTGTTCGTAGTTACTGGAATGTTTTTACTATATAAGGCAGATTTGTTTTGCATGTGTGGCTCCTTAGAGTTCATACTTTTTTGTTATGACTTCTTAAGTATGATCTCTCAGGAAATTAATTTTTTACTTTTTTAATTCAGTTCTGTAGTTGCTAATCTTTGCTTCTATCCTCCCTTCCGACTGACTCTTGCCCGTGCTTCTTATTTTGAAAAGAAGAGTGTGCATCCCAGAAACATTACATAATTGGTAGCAAAGTTTTCTTCCTTAATCAGACACATTGTGCCTGTCCTTAACTGTGCTTTGAGGACAGTAAGAAGTGATGTCTGTTCCCAAGTTTAAAGATCGTAACCTGCCATATAATCTCCACTGGGAAGACTGTTTAAACAGCCTCAAATCTCAAACTTGTTTCTGATTGCCAGTGTTATAGTAAAACTGTGAGATCCCCAGACTTTATTTTTTTAATTTTATTTTTATCAACAGGTTTTGAGAGAATGGCAAATACTGAATATTGAAGGGCCTGACTCTGTCCCAGTCTGGCCTTTGGTTAGAGGCAGTATGGATGCCCTGAGCTGTGTGAGATAGTCACTCATTTGAGAAGATCTGATTTTCTGTGTGTTGATGGGAGAACGGAGGAGGCAGGAGTGTTGCATTGCAGGTGCTAGGTTTTTGTGTTGTTGCTTGTGCTGAGACTGTGTTGACAGGGATTCTTCCCTTGTGTTAGGAGCTAACACACTGAATTGTTTTTGTCCTAGAAGCTAGATTCAAGTGGAAAGGAGAAGTGAGACTCTCCTCACTCTCTCAAGATGTCTATTGTTAGCACAAAGTCTGTTCTACATCAACAACAGAATGAGTCTATACCCCAGCAGAGGCAGAAGTAGAAAATTATTAAATTTGAGCTAAATTTGAAGTGTTGTGTTTAATTTTTAAAAATACAGGGTTGATTTGTACACTTGAAGTGATACCAACCAGGAAGAGGTGAGTGTTTTCCCCCTTTAATATATTGGCATGCCTATTATTTAGAGAGAGGCTAAAGTTCTGGCAGTTTTAAAAATAAGAGTCTGGAATGTCAGCATCAGCTTCTCTGATGGAGTAGGTGTATTAATATACAGTTTTACTGCACAGCAGAGATAGCACTGGCTAAGAAAAAATCCACAGATCGTGGAAGCATGCAAAATCTATCATCTAAATTACTATATTAGACATATTTCCATAGTATTTGAGCCATAAAGAACCTAACCTTGATGCATCTTTTCTATAATAAAGTCATGGTCATATCTAGCTCTCTTTTCCAAACAAGACTTGTCAGTCCTATGTAGTATAAAAAAATTGTATTAGGCCCATTCTTAACATAGGATAGTGAATGGGTTTTGTGTAATTATGGTATTACATTCACTGTGTGACCTTGTGACAACTGCTTGTGTTTAAGATCCTGTAGTTCCAAAGAACAGAATTTAAAAGGCTTTGTGAAACTCCTTTTTTGGTATTTACGTTCATTTATTTTTATGACAGGTAAGAATGGGTGGTCCCAAGCACTACAGAGGTTTAGTTAAGCTTCAGTTAAATAGGTGTTTTAGTACACTTGACAGAATTTTCCTTCCAGATGTAATGTGTAATCAGTGCTGGTCAAGCATTTACTTGTAATAATAAACTGTATTTTCTCGGAAAATTGTGATTGTGTTATGAAAAATACCTGCTTTCTAGATGAAAACAAATTAGGAAAAAAACCCAAACGCTTTTCCAGGAAAAATAAGCAAACAACAGTGATGATGACAAAACTCAAAAAATCCCACAACTGACTGAGTTTGTAAAGTTGCCTAGGTGCTTCAGGGGAATTGTAGTTGTGGCACTTCAGACCTATTTTTCTGTAAGGTCTGTTCTTCAACTGAATTTATTTTCCAGGATTCAAAAAAGGAAAACATGACCCTGAAGAACCCAGATGACTTGACTAGATGTGAGAAGTGCCTTAATTTTCTTCCAGCATCTGTAATGAAGCTCATCTTGTTACTTTTATGAACATTAGCTGTGAAAGAAAAATACTGAAAACAGGAAACTAGCCACTCTTCCATCTTTCTGCAAATTTGTAGAAAAGCTGTAGGAAGGTACCAATCAAGCTACTGTTTGCCAAGAAAAACAGACAACAGGTTTTGCTCTGTTTAGCTTAGTAATATGTTGTACATTTATACATTTTTTTTTTTTTCCCCATCTCTATCTATCTATCTATCAAATCCTTGACAAAGTGAAATAAGTAAGAAAACCTCTTGTAGCTGTGGAACACAGGGACTTGCAAACCTCTGCTGTACTTGCTCTGGCACTGCCTTTATGTTTCATAGTCTATCACACCAGTTGTTTTCAGACATGATTTCTACAGCTTTGGTGATGATACAATTGTTTTGAAGGAAAGAGTCAGCCTGCAAGTTTTCTTTTTCCAGGGAACGTGTCATATTTCTTTGATGTATTCTTTGTTCAGAATAAGGAAAAAACATGGCAAACCTGAAGTATTTGGGATAATAAGGATAAGATGTCAGTCTTCAGCGAGTGTAATGTAGCCTGCAGGACAGAATGGTTCTGCGTTTTGGGTCTCTTAGTTGCATTGTTTCCATGTGGCCCATTAATTTTTAAGCACCATTTCAGCTCCAAAATTAAAAAGCTTTATTTTGATTTTTAGAAGTTAGCAGTGGAGGAAGAGGTTTTGAGGAAAGTGGATTGCATATTGCCCTTAAGGAACGTGCCAAAGAACTGTCTTCAGGCCACCCAATGGATGGTGATATGGCATAGACTTTTTCAACAACTGCCCATCAAAAAGACAGATGGAAGGTTCTTAAGAAAGTAAGAATAAATCCTCTAGCACTTGCAGTTACTATTCCTAAATCATTCACATCCCTTTTTCTCAACAGTAAAAATTCTTATGAGATATCATTAGACTGTTACAACTTATAATGGAAAAATCAATGCAGTAAGAAAATTAAATTTTACTGAGAGCCTTTAGGCAAAATGCAATGTGAAAATGCATTTTAGCTTCCCTTGTGGTTCAGAGGAAAAAGGAGAAATGGAATCTAGGTTAGCTGTCAGTGCACAACAGTTTTTAGAAGCCAGCAAAGCAGCCTGTGAACTAAACTCTTGCTTAATGTATTTCTTCCCTGATTACTTAATAATGTGAAGATAACCACCTTAATCTGATCATTTAAAAGGTCAGAAGTCTCTTCTACCCTTTTTAAAAACGAGTCTTTGGTCAAAATCAATGAGTAGATTCATCTTCCCAGGAAGAGGATTTAACAGAAGGAAAACTGATTCATCTGCTAAGGTATACAGCAATGACATCTGAACCCCTGGAGAGAGAGTGAGAGTGAGAGTAGCTAAAGTGGAATGAGGTGATTGTGGTGTAATCAAAAAGAAGTCGATCAAAGCTGCCAACAAGCTCTTGTGGAGAAGTGACATATATACTACATTTGGTGTACTTTGTAATCACTGTAAGTGGTCACTGTCTCTTGCTGGCAGACAGATATGGCAAACACAAACTGACACACATGGTAATTACAGATTTAAAGCTTATTAAAAAAAAATAAAAATCCCCGAAGTCTGTACTTTGGGTTCACTGTTTTAAAGTAAGAGAAACATTCTTAACAGTTTTCTATTTCATGCAATAATTTACTTACACAGAATTTATAGGTACAAAAATCTATAACAATCAGAATCAAGGTTAGAAGACAATGATGGTCTTAACTATCATTAGAAAATACATTCAAATTCTAAGTAAGACGTAATTATAATTTTAAATATTTAAAATGGATGAGTCCTTCATAAGTTGTACACATGAATAAGACTAATCTGTTTAGGAAGATCCTTGAAAACTAAGACTAAGCATCATTCAGCAGCTAGTTGATTTACATTTTCACAACTTCTCTGGCCTTCTAGGTTGTAGCTATATTGTCTGGAAGAGGATTTACACATACCTCTACGCATCCATTATGTTTATATGAAAGAAATGTGTGCATTTGTTTATATAATATGTGTGCACGTAACATGTTTGGAAAATATATATTTATAGCTTATGTATATACACAGACTCTAAATACTGTAATTAAAACACATTTCTTTCTGGAACTTTGATTTCTCATGGTCAAACTGAAATGCATTGCTTTGCATTGGCAAAGCCTAATATGACCCTATATAAATTTATTTATTTATCTTTTTAACAGAAATATGAAAAAATAAAAAACCACCAACAAACAAGTTATTACTGGTAGTTTAAAACATTGCATTTCTTTGAAGGAGCAAAAATAGAAAGCTCATTACTATGCTTGTGTAGGTTTAAAAGAATGAATATTCTTGATAATTCTGTTAGTTGATAGGATCTCTTGTGGCTAACTTTAAAGGAATAATTTTTTGACCTTCTTTAAATTTAATTTTTTGAAGAGATTTATTTCAGTCTGCAAGAAGAGACCCAAATTTTTTTTTTTTTGTGTGTGTATTAATTAACATCTACCAGACATTTTGTCATTTAACAACATGTACTAAAAAGAAGTCTCCCAGATCTCTTTTGTGTAGTACGTAGTAACATTGGTTAGCAACCTCCAAAGACTAACTAAGACTGAGTCTTCTTTTATGCTACACATTAAAGTCCAAATCTATTTAGAGTATTAAGGCACCAGGGAAGAGACCTATTTAGAAACCAATATCTGATTTACACAGAGTATTTTGCAGTGGTTGTCCAGATTCTGTGCAAGCCCAGGTGTGACAGCCTAACTGAGCAGCTGACCTTCTCACCAGAGAAGGAAAATGGTGATTTTTGCCAGATGTAATGGAAGTCTTGTGTTTGTTATGACAAAGGAAGAATGTCACGCAGATGTGCTGTGAGCAATGCACCCAGAATGGAAGTCTTTTCTGGTTTACATCTACAGGCAAAGGTATTATCTTTATTATCAATCAGAATAATCAATATAAATCAACTTCCTTCAGAGGGAGCAATGTGCATTTTAGAAACTTTCTGTGCAACATTTCTGCTTTCACCTAGAAGAGTAGATCAGTTTCCCTGAAATATTAATTATGTGTTCCACCACAATTATCTTCCCATAGTGAATCTTCTGATCTATTAGTTGCTTCAGTAGGCGAATAGGTTAAGGTAAGAGATGTGAGAAATGTATGTTATCCTTCCTCTGCTTCACAGACTTTTAGCTGGGTAATGTATGGCTATGTTTTATTAAAAACACAAACAAAAACAAACCTTGTGCTTTTTTGTCTGAGCTCAGCAGCAGCTTGATAAAGATGGCTGTTTCCATATTTACAATTTACTGTAGCTACTCTGCTAAGGGGAGGTGAGAAAAGGTATGCAGCTGAAAGTCTAGCACCTCCGTGTGGCTGTTTCTGCACTGCGAGAGAAGCTGATAGCTTCTATGAGCGAGCCATGCAGAATTTCCCATAAAAATCTCCGGAACGGATTTTGCCAAGAGAAGAGGCAAACTGGTCTGTTAAGACGTATTTGTAACCAGGAGTAATTTCATTAAAAAGGTAGGCTCTTTAAGCCAGTAACATCATCTTTGGATAAGTGGCAACAGCTTCCATCGTGAGCTTGTTATTGTAACGCTAATCGCTATTAATAATGATAGTGATAGTTGTATCAGTAGACAAAGCTGAATATTAAATAATTATAAGCCACCTGTTATTCCCTCCCCTGTCCCCTTTTACTGTTAGTATACTTATTTAATAGTTAGACTATTCATAAATTGCATAATTTAAATGTTACTATTGTGGTTTAGAATCATAGANCACGTCTTTCTTGTACTGAGGACTCCAGAACTTGATGCAGTACTCCAGGTGGGGTCTCACCAGAGCAGAGCAGAGGGGCAGAATTACTTCCCTCGAGCTGCTGCCTGTGCTTCTTTTGATGCAGCCCAGGATATGGTTTGCTTTCTGGGCTGCAAGTGCACCCTGCTGGCTCATGTCCAGCTTTTCAGCAACCAGTACCCTCAAGTCCATCTCCTCAGGGCTGCTCTCAATCCCTTCATCCCCCAGCCTGTTGGTTGCCCCAGGCCAGGTTCAAGAGCTTTCACCTGGCCTTGTTGAACCTCATGAAGTTCACATGGGCCTACTTCTCAAGCTTGTCCAGGTCCCTCTGAATGGCATCCCATCCCTCAGGTGTGGCAGCTGCACCATATTACTGCTGTTGAAATACGCTTAGTTTAAAGTGTTAAGACACTTGATATAATGTTTGCTGTGTTAAGTTCTCCATGAGGATGCTGTTCAGGCAAATACTGAGCTCCTGGCTTGAGAACATGAAGTTCCTTCACCTCAGTGTGAGTTGAGGATGCTTTAGAGCCATGAACACCTGAGGGCTTATTTGGGGATGAGGAAATACCTCTACAGAACCATGGAAAATCTAGATCTTATGAAAGATGATCCCACCTTAAGTATTTTAACATTTCTGATAACGAATGGCTAATCTTTCTGCATCTGCTAAATTACACAAATCTCCAGGCTCATAATATCTACAGAATTTGGGAATTACTTGTCCAAATAAGATCTGTATTACCTTACTCTCTGCTCTTGATTTATAAGTGTAATTTTATTTGGTGTTTTTTAGGTGGTTTAAATTTATTTAAGCTCTAACATGTCTGATATACTGCCCACCTAATAGTTGTAAATTATTAGGTGTAAAATCAATCTACAAAAAGTTTTGCTTCTCTGTGTGTTGTGTAGTTATTTAAGAAAAAAAAGATGAGGTAGGGAGAAATCTTGGAAGTTGAAATAATAAATTTAATTTAAATGGAAAAAAGAAACTAATTCAAGCATTCCGGTGTTGATAGACAATTAAACATTTGGATATAATGATTTCAGTAAGGACCTGTGGGTGCCACCTCAAGAATAGTGGTCAAAGAAGCAGCAGTTGTGGACCATCTGCTGAGATGTGATGAACACCTGAATTCGATATGCAAGCCGAGGGGTTAGCCAGAGGTTAGGTAATGACTTTTTAAAATCTAGTGCGTTTCATGACACTGTTTTCTATATATAAGTTATTATTTCAAAATGGGAAAAGGCTTAATTTGATACTGCATGTATAGTCCCTAACTTTATGATGAAGTGATTAAAAGAGCCGCTCAGCAGCTACTCTCTTGATACACAGCATTGTCTTCGAAGGTACATAGCCAGTAAACGTTAAGAAGAGTATCTGTTGAGTTCTAGCTGGTAACTGCTACACAGACAATTACTGTAGGAAGTAATGGCTATGTTGGGACAGATTAGTAAACCACAGGTGATTAGTAATTTGTTTAGAAGGTTCCACATTGGTGAATCTAAGAATAGATTTATACTAATGTCATGTGGTTTCTTAGATATGTAATGTTAGCTAAAATACCTAGTGAGAGGCCCACAACAAACATCAGCATCAGACCATGCCAGTAAACAGCCTAGAGCTAATGTATAGTATACATTTATCTAGGATTTCTGATTTGTATTATGTTGTACATTGGTATTATAAAAGTACATAGCTATGAGAGACTTAGTTTTATCACCAATACTTATGAGGCTTGCGTTTATTTGCAGGAAAACAGTGAGGTGCATTTTAGCACTTGCATTTAATGTCTCAGAATGGCAGTCTTCAGCATACTTCAGTTATAGTCATGATATGTGCACTGAGTCTTTCAACCTCTGTGGCACATTTCAGTGTGAAATTGACAATGAGCATGGCAAAACTGTTGGGAAATAACGACAGAATTGCACACTTGAAGCTTTTACATTTCTGAAAAACAAAAATCAAGTCCTTATTTGTCTCATACTTAAGCTCTTGGAAATACAAAGACTTTTTTTTGTGTAATATTACAATGTCTTTTTTACATTTCTAACTTCTTTTCCTGGGTTGCGCATGACAGAAGTTATAACTCATTTATTAAGACCTAAATGTATTTATGTCCATCAAAGATTAACTGAATATCTTTTCTTCAATATGTACCTTTAGCATTTTTTTTTTTTTTTCCAATTTCAGGTAATTCTTCCTGATAAAATATCTGCTAAAAAACTGGCTCACATAGTTATAATTAAAAGATTAAATGTGAGCAATGAAAATATTTCCTTTGTTCTTGAAACTGCAATTCATACCACTTTTCTGTCAATTCTTTACTAGTTTATTAGATATAACAATTTTATTAAATGTATTTTGTTAAATTCTTTCTTTATGTACTTCAGTAATGTGTAAAAATGTTGCTGCCATGTGAATATAAAGCATGTGTCATCAGTACTCTTTCTTTTTTCCTGGAATACTTACTTGAAACTATGGGAGTTTAAGAAAGAAGTGTATGGCAATCACAAATCCCAAGCTTTACACACTGAAAAAACTGTAGAAGACACTGTGTAAATACAAACTGTGATAATACGGATTTTGATGGACTTCTTGGGCTGTGCTTTCCCTAGATTTGTTCACAGGCCCAGTAGTCACGTATGTAGGGATCCATGTCAGAATTTAAATCTAGTTTTTGAAAAGTTATGTGATCAGCCCTTAAGAGGAAAATAAAAAAATTCAGAACTGTGATCAGAGTGCAATCAGCGTAACAGGACCTTGGTGTACGCAGTGTGTTAGATGTAATAACTAGTAATGTCTTCCTCTCCTACGTATCACCAGGATTGATCCAAAGGGGTTCCCACATTTTCAGTAAGGTAATATTGAAATGTAGACTTTGAATGCCTCTTGGTATCTTGAAGTATTTTCTTGTCCTAGATTAATCTTAAATACCTCCTGAGATTTCAGTTTTTCTTTGCTCTACAGGTCTGCTTCAGTAAAATCAAATATTCTGTCCCTTCTACCAACTCCTCATGATACCCGCAAAAAATTACCACTAGGAGGAAGTTGAGCAGTTCTCTACCTTTGTATGGTATAAATTAAGCAGTAGCAGTACATAACTTTCAGTTATTTCTGTTTTTTTCTTATGACATCAATTTGCATGTGTTCAGAAATTTCCGATTGTCTTCAGATTTAGGAAGAAAATGCAAGTTTAAATTCTGAGAGGAAAGTGTCATCTTAGGAAATTTTGATTCATTGACTTGTCATGAAAACAGACCATTTCATTATCACTGTTTGTGGTAATGTCCAAATGTTTTCAGTGAAGTGGCTGCTTCTACTGTACGAATCAGAAATAAAGGTACTTTGATAGTACAGTGACACTGTTTCAAATATTTCTTTGGATTCATAATGTAGTTTTCTGTTTCTTAATGTTAAAAAAAAAAAAAACAAAACCAAACCCAAACCCAAGAACAAAACAAACCCCAAACTTTTCATTCTAGCTTCCCACCCCCACCCCCCTTATCAA
The DNA here is from genome assembly GCA_013397275.1 of Burhinus bistriatus. Taxonomy (NCBI): domain Eukaryota; kingdom Metazoa; phylum Chordata; class Aves; order Charadriiformes; family Burhinidae; genus Burhinus; species Burhinus bistriatus. Next base: position 2,660 of record VYXH01003201.1, on the reverse strand, counting down.
AGAAGCAGTGTGGACAAAATAAGAGCTGAATAAGCCAGAAACTGGCTGTCATTGAATATGTATCTTCTCTACAGGTCCTGTCATAAAAGCAGCCATTTCCTAGTACTAGGAGTAGTACTAGTATGTTGCTGTTGTTTAGTGGCTTTTGATAGAAACTCTCAAAGCCTGTAAAAATCTGGGTTTTTTTGAACAGCTATCAAAGATGAACACAAAAGGTTCTGCATCAAACAGATGAGAAAAATGGCACATAGGTGACACAACAGCTGTTTCATACAGCCATCTCTTATGTAGGACATAGAAATATCTGTGTTGACATTCACTATTGGTGATTCTGTGAAAGAGCCAGGAATAGCAACTGGGCTCCTTTCTCTGTTTCTTTTCCCAGGCCCACAAGATAACTGTTTTGCCAATGAGAATAAGAACTATTAGAACTGTGAAGTCATGCGAAAGATAGACTTTGAGTGAACTGAATTACGTAGGAATGTGGCAGACAGCAGCATTACCACAAAAAATTTCTGAAATTCATCTGAGCTCTCAGGGAAGATTGGTCTCTACAGATACTTGTGTTGAAACCAGTTAGCTTTGAAGGTGGATGGCACCAGGCATATTCTGCCTCCAAAAGATCAGTACCGTTGCAATCCTTAAAATGAGTGGGGATTAAAGCAGTTTTTATAACAGCTGTAATATCTTATATGGTTGAAATATTTCTTTTCTGAACCTAACTTTCCATCTGTTCTCTGCTCTTCAAAAAAGCTGCCTAATAACACATATGCAAAAATAATTAGTAAAATAAACAGTGTGAACAAAAAAGAAAACAAAAAGCAACCTCAGGCACAGAAAATTGATTTCAAGCCTTTTCTTATTTGTACAACAAATAAAGGAATCTGTCTACTGCATAGACATAGTAAAACTAATGATTTTAAGAAAACCTTCTATTTGTGGATTTAAATCATGGTGAGACTCAGTAAAATGAAGTCTCTTGACTATGCAAATCTTACAGATGTGTTTAATATGTTACTTGTTTCTAGTTGTCATGGAGGACGTTTGTATTCCTACAAAAAATTTCAAGATTATGTGTTTCTGAGGAGACTGTATCAGCACAAACTTTAATTAATGTCATTGATGAAGTGCTATTAAAGTCAAAAATCTCAAATCTAACCTATGACTGTGAAGAGCATTAAAATACATAATCATCCATAGCTGAATCATGGATGATCTAATGGCTGAGTAACAGCCTTTGATGGTTTTTGATGAATTATTTTAAGAGTTAATCTTTTTTTTTGCCCAGCAATTAGAAAGCTACTGTCCTTTTTGTACTTTGGTGAGCCCAGTTGGTTCTTGATGGCTTTTTCATGTTTGTCACTGTGAAGTGGGCTAGAACATCTGCCAAGGTCTTGTATTTGAGTATTAGTTTGAAAGTGGAGTCAAAAGGCTTGTGAGTTTATTACTGGAGGTTTCTATACCCTGATTTTCTAAGTGACGGTGCAGTTTGATGGAATAAAAATGGGCTGTGTATACCTTGTTTGGGTTTCTTTTAAAAGGAGTGAGTGTATGTATGAGCTAATATATTCTAACTTATAAAACTGGCTAGACAGAGCTTTACAGTGATCAAATTAAAGCTGGAATTAGGATTCAATAAGTAAATCAGTATCTTAAAATTATTGACCTACCAAATTAATAGAACAGCTTATCTAATGAAACTGTGAGTTCAACACTAAAATACACTATTTCTTATTAGTCTTGTCTTCAGTAAAAGTAAAGAACCAACTCCCTTTTGAGCCAAGTCTGTAGCTTGTGCTGTAACATATAGTGAATAACCTAGCTAGTGAAGAACAAAGTGCAGTAGCATCTGTTGGATGTGACATGTTTCTGCACTGCTACCCTTAGTCTATAGCAGTTCCTTTATAGTGGAGGGAAGCATTATCTTCTATATGCTGATTTGTATCTGATTCATATGAGGAAGTGTCTGACACTGGTCAGATAGATTGTGCTTTTGAAATATGTATTTGTTTCCAACAAAAGAGAGCCTACAAAGACTAGCAATGTGGATCCTATAGATATCTATAGTTAGACAACATGATTCCTATTCTTCCGTGTACGTTTTGATCTTAAACCCTTGCCAAGTTGAATTGCTCTAATAAGTAATTATTGAGCCATTTTTAACATTAAGGGATTAACTGAAGAGGATGCTGTAAGAGATCAAAGAAAAGTGCATCTGTGGGAAGACATCTGGTATGATAAATTTCAAAACTTAATATAGCAATGGCAAGAAACTACCTACAGGCTTGCCCTTTGCAAAAGCAGAGCCTTGGAATCAAGAAGGTCTTCAAACTTAAAAAAAAGATCTTTTAGGAGGGTAGGGGAGACTGCTGTGTTGGCTCACAGACAAGAACATACAGACTTAGATAAAGACCTCTAAAGACCAACTGAAGACTGGTACAAGTAACAGTGAAGATGTACCGGTACAAATCGACATAACACATGTGTTGTGTTGTCATACCAGTGCTGATGCTATTGAACAAGTCGTGTAAACACCAGTAGATCACTGGGATAGGATGGTGTGTGCCTAAGAATTTTGGCACAGGGTTGAAACAACTTAAATTGCTAACAAGGGCCTGTGGAAGATAACTTCCTGACGAACTGGTAAGTGAGCCTACCAG
>VYXH01003200.1:61320-105257 GCA_013397275.1 Burhinus bistriatus | reverse complement strand
TTTTTTTTTCTTTTTTATGGCTGGAATTTGTCCCCTTCGCTTTGACCCTGGCGCAGACAAACACCACCCCCATGACCCTGGCTTGCCAGTGATTTTATGGGAGGTCACCTCTTTTCTGCATGCTTGGTACACGGATAAGGAGCACAGTGGTGGGGGAGTTCACCCGTCTGATTTCAAGGAGGAACTGGCTGCCTCCGAGGAGCAGTCACGCAACCGAGCGGCTCACCCCACTCTTGCCCTCCTGGGCCAGAGCTTGCCCAAAGGCTCTTGCTGGGTGATGCCTGTTTGGTTGCATGTCAGAAACGGGTAGGCAGCTGTGGTCCATTTCCCAGCGCTCAAGTGTCTTTCTGACGGAGAAGGGTGATTTCTGGGGCTGCTAATGGGCTCCTTGATGGACAGGCCAAAGGCAGAGAGGGACAGAGAGCCTGAGACCCTGTTGTGGCCAGGAGGTTGAGGGAGGGGATTCCACCTCTACTCCGCTCTCTTGAGACCCCACCTGGAACACTGTGTCCAGCTCTGGAGCCCCCAACAGAAGAAGGACACCAACCTGTTGGAGTGGGTCCAGAGGAGGCCACAAAGACCATCAGAGGGCTGGAGCCCCTCTGCTGTGAGGACAGGCTGAGAGAGTTGGGGTTGTTCAGCCTGGAGAAGAGAAGGCTCTGGGGAGACCTTACAGCAGCCTTCCAGTATCTGAAGGGGGCCTACAAGAAAGCTGGAGAGGGACTTTTTACAAGGGCATGTAGTGATAGGACGAGGTGTGATGGCTTCAAACTGGAAGAGGGGAGATTTAGGTTACATCTCAGGAAGAAATTCTTTACTCTGAGGGTGGTGAGACCCTGGCCCAGGTTGCCCAGAGGAGCTGTGGCTGCCCCATCCCTGGAGGTGTTCAAGGCCAGGTTGGGTGGGGGTATGAGCAACCTGGTCTAGTGGGAGGCGGGGCAGGGAGGGTTGGAACTAGATGGTCTTTAAGGACCCTTCCAACCCAAACCATTCTATGATTCTATGATCCCTGGAGGTGGCCTCTTTCACAGCAGGGCTTCAGCTGGAAAAGCCGCTCCTCTGCCTTTGTTACTTGTTCTGCGTACAAAGGGACAGCTTGGGTATGTAGTGCTGTCAACCCAACACATCTCCCCCATCCTTAGACAACACTCTACACAGGTCTTTTTTCTTTTTCTTACAGCATGTCTGGAAATAAATACATCTTGCTGTTTTAGGTGGCAAACAGTTGGTAGCCTGCAGAAAGCTCTACTAATGCCACTGCTGTCAGGCTTGTTCCACTGTATTTAATGTGACTTAACCGAGGAGTAGGAGAAGACAGAGGGGCAAAATGTGGCTTGGATGGGTAAATAACTATTTTTGAGGCATCTCACCTTCAGCAACAACTTGGTGATGGCTGTGGTTGTCACGGGGCACATTTACCAACTCTTAAGAAATCAGTTTGATATTAATTGAATGAGCATATGCAGAACTAAAAACCGCTGCAATGGAAGTCTGTCTTAGATTTATGGTCCCTTTTACATTAGCTAGTTAAAAAACTAGTACAAACATTTAAACACCAGTGGCAGTAAAGATAAAAATGTAAGCTCGATTAGATAAAGAATAAAGATATGTGTTTTGTATTTACACCTGGACCATAACCTTTGTTTGCTTCAAGTTAAGGCTACTCAAGTGCACAAGTATTAAGCAGAGATTTCCTGGAGGCCCGAACACCTCCTAGTGTAAATGAACTTTTGGGGTGTGGGTGCATAATCACTCTGAGAACAACCTGAGGGTTTGTGACTTCCCTCCTGCAGGAGAAGAAGGGGCAGAAGGCAGGATGTGCGCTCGCTTTGGGACAGAGCCAGAGGCATTAGAGTAAGCCCCTCTCAGCAGGGAATTCAACCGAGCTGTGGGGATAGCGTCCTCCAGCAGAGCTTGGGGACGGGGACACTTTTAGCAGGTGCACCTAGCTCTGACAGACCGGCCACTGCAAAGCGATGGGGTCGTTAATGAAGTCCGTGGACCCTTCTGGCTGAGAATTGCTCAGGAAGAAGCAAGGCACGCGTTGCTGTGCTGCTGGGTCTCCAACCTGGGATGGCAGTGATCTGGTGTCGCCGCTCCCCACGGGCTCGGGAGAGTGATAAGAGGCACAGGAGCTCCCAGGGGGAAGGTGTGGGTTATCACACGCCTGGAGCCGTGGCAAGGTGGGGACAAAGAGCACTTCCCCTCCGATCCACATCACAGCCTGCCGGGTGCGAAGCTGAGGTCGCATCGGGCTCCTCACCCACGTAGCAATCATCTCCTGCGTGCGCTGATGTGCAATTAGCGGTGTCCTCCCCACTGTCATCACCACAGCTACTGGAACAACCAGCCTAAGCCCGGCTCAGACCCAGGCTCTGACAGGTCTGGTGTCCCTCCTATTTGCCAGGACCAGAGGGTGTAGGAGGGACAGACCTTTGCATCCGCTTTCACAAGGGATGCCGTTGCCACTTGCACTACAGAAGTCCTGATTTTTTGGCTCCGTCCTCTGTTGACATCAAGGTTAAATTAGTGCAGCTCCGTGGACTTGGTGGCACTGCCCGCCTCTAAGACACGTGTCAAGGGCATAGAGAAGCAGGCCTTGGGGACATGGTGGCACAAGCCTGCCTTTTTTTTTCTTTTTGCACACGTCAACCGAGCAGATTCCATTTTAATGTCACGCCTGTGCAGTGGTGGTGCATTCCTTTGAGCGTTGCCATGTGAGGCCAGGATGGTATTTGGCTGCGGTTAAAGTGCTTTATCAGTTTCTGAAGTCATTTTGTAAATAGCGGCAGCCAAGAAGCCAGAGGAGGGGGGGGAAGAAGGGAGAAAAAATAAAAGCAGGAAGAAAAAGGGCTTTGTTAATTTTAATAGGGTGTGTTATGTTCCTCCTTCATCTCCCAGATATGCCACACTTGGCGATGACAACCCTGCTTTATGGAGACCTCGGTCTCCCCTAGCCGCTCCCCCCCCCCAGCCTAGTTAAAAATCCCACACTGCATAGCAGAGAAGAACTTGCATTGCACTTCTGGCAGCCGAGGGTAAAACGCGGCTCTGTTTTCATCACGGAAAAGCCTCCGGGCGCATATTTTTGTAATTAGGCTTTTCTGCTCGGCAGTTTTTGCAGCTGTGATGACACTTGGGTGTCGCCCCCCGGTTTCTCACGCTCTCCCTGCCAAGGCGCGGAGCCCTGGGCCGCGGCCAGCGCCGAGGTCGGTCGGCTTGCGGCCCCCGCGCTGCCTGCACGCGCTGAGCAGAAGGTGCTTTGCGAACTCTAGGGCTGGTGGAAATGGGCCACGGTTCCCCCTCAAGGTCACTGCTAACGCCTTCGCTCGCTCGACTCGGTCTGGTGGCAGGGGGCGGCGAGCCGGGGGCTTCGGGGCTGGGGGCTTTGCTCCCTCCTCTGCTTCGCGGTACGCTCCCACTTTTCCCTTTCCTTCCAGCAAAGAAGAGATTTCCTCTTCCCCTTCCACTGACTTCCCCGCCAGCGCCTGGCTTTTAAACAGGCTTTTCTTAGACCGGGGAGCCCCTTGGGAGCCTTCCCTCTCCGCCTGCCCGGGGATGAGGAAGGAGGAGGAGAAGGGGGGCTGCAAGGCTCCTTCCTCCCCACCAGCCCTGGCTCTGGGAAACGGCAGGCGTGAGCTGGACACCGACAGGCTCCTGCCACCCACCCGTCCGCCCGCCTGCAGTCCCTCTCCTCCTCAGCTGCCAGCCCGGAAACCTCACTCCAGCTGTGGCTTATTAAAGCCGGAATGTCTCTGCGGGACCGGGGAGAGCCAGAAGGATCATTAATAACAACTAACTATGCTGCCTTGCGTGCCAGCCCGGGCCTGAAACAGCAGCTCCCACACAAGAGGCAAGAAATGTGTGTCCCCCCCCCATCAGCATCGCTTTGTGGCTGCGCATCCCCCTCCCCAGCCCCACTGCTTGAGCTGAGCCCCCGTCCCATCCTGGGGCAAGGCAGATGGATGTGCTCCTTCCTGGCAGAGCAGAGAGCATGACGGGGATCCCTTCACTGGGATCCCTTCGCTAGGATCCCAGGCTCATTAAATGGGCGCAGCTTTATTGAGAGATGAAATCTGGTAGGAGCCTGAGCCCGCTCCGCTCGCCCTCCCCCAGGGGTAAGAGCTGACCTGAGCGATGCTCGGCGATGCATCTGGAGCAGCAAAGCATCTTCTGTCCTAAGAAGTGCTTTAGTCCCAAAGCTTGGGCTCTGCGCTCAAACGTTGACCTACCAAGTGATTGCAGACAAGCAAATTCATTTCTGGCCTCAGTTTCTCCTCTGCCTTGTTTATTTAATAGCGCGTTATTTGGAGGAGGGATGGCTTCTTTCTGCTTGCAGGGGCCTTGATGTTTCTTGTGTTCCTAGCCTCTACCAGATTTAACATTTAGTAGTGGTCGTAAAGTACTCACTGAACTGGCGCTTTTTTCCTCTTCGTGAGTACGTTGGAACTAGATCCTTAGTTCCGTGATTGCAGCTACTGGCCCAGAGCCAGTTCTCATGTAAGTGGGTGGATGTCATCTCATTGAGGCCACTTAGCTCTGCATGTCAGCATCCGTTGCAACAGCGCACTGTCTGCCTATGCTTTGGTGAGCTGCTGGGCTTTCCCATTGCAAAAAAACCTGGATTATAAAGAGCAATGTGGCAAGTCTACCTTGTATGAATGCCATATGCCGCTAAGCAAAAGGAGACTCAGGCCATCCTTTTCAAGCAATGGGGACGCACTCCTTGTCAATGGCTCCTCGGTGCACTCCGTGAAGTGGGGCTGAGGTTCACAGCCCAGTTCTTGTCAGGCAGTTATTCACGTCACTTGTTTTACAGTTGCCATCACACCATCCCACATGGGACCAGTCTTTTTGCAGTGGTGCCCAGTGATAGGACAAGAGGTAACAGGCACAAACATGAATATAGGAAGTTCCGTCTAAACATGAGGAGGAACTTCTTTCCTTTGAGGGTGGCGGAGCACTGGAACAGGCTGCCCAGAGAGGTGGTGGAGTCTGCGACTCTGGAGACATTTCAAACCCGCCTGGACGCCATCCTGTGCGACCTGCTCTAGGTGACCCTGCTCTGGCAGGGGGGTTGGACTAGATGATCTCCAGAGGTCCCCTTCCAGCCCCGGTGATTCTGTGATCCAATGCTGATGGCAGCAACAAAGAATCAGATGACAGAACGGGCTTTGGGGACCGATGTGATTTCACCTCCTCTAGCAGAGTTTTAATCCCTGAGAATTTTCCTGGTGATCTGTCTGCTATATCTAAGTATCTATTATACAGCAATATACAGGGTTTTGTTTTATGTGGGACTTTCCTTGCAGTGTCGCTTGCAGAATGGTAGATTGAGCAGCCAGACACATGGAAACAAACCACCTTAAAAGCACAGCATTTGAAAAACAGATCATCTTTTGGCACCAGGCTATTTGTTATACGAATTAAGGCTCTAGACATGTCTTTTTTTTTTTTCCCCTCTTTTTTTTTTTTTAAAATTTCAAATGAAAGCTGATTTTTCTGCTGAGATCACTTGACTCCAAGAGCTGCAACCTGGAGTAAAACCACTTCATATTGTAAAATGCCCTGCTGAAACAAGACTTAGCAGCAGCTTGCTTTCCCTGAAAACTCAGTCTTCTGATAATCAGGAAGAGGAAAGAAACCAGCGGCTTTGAAAGAGCTTACTAAAGTGCTCTCGTTTATTCTTACTACTAAGTTTTGCATGCCAGCTTCCTTGTAAAACTCTTCTGTAAAAAATATCTAGAAGGAAATTAGATTTTAAAAAAAAAAAAAGAGAACATCAAAAAACTCTCTTTCATACCAACGCACAAATCAGCTTGTTCAGAACCAAAGCAATAAGATGCATTTCTGGCCTTGGTTTTATTAAGTGACAGGGTGGCTTTATTCAGAGCAGAACAAAACAGCAGTTTCTCTTCAGGAGCCCACATATTCTGCCCCCTGGGTGGAATTCGCACTGGAGACGTTGCTGTGTCTAGAGCTTGTGCTGTCCTTTCGCATGAGGGATTTCACCCTCTGAGCTGCATCTCCACGTGTTTTGGCATATTGCTCAATTGCATATTCTCTTCCTTCTCACAGTATCCCAGCAGCTCATGCCAGCTCCACCGTTGTTCAACCAGCCCCAGAGAACTCACACCAGAAGTTAATTTGGCCCCTTGGGCTTTTCCATTGCTATTTTAGGCAACTAGCTTCAGCTGTAGCTGTTTTGGGCTCTCTCCTCAGGAGTGGAGACTCATTTGGTGGGGTGTAGTGGCTAGCCATTGGAACCAGACCTGTGTTAAGCATGGTTAGAAAACTGTGATGGTACCACCAGTGACTGCTACGATTCCCATAAAATCCATTTGTCATCTGACTCAAGAAAGTCCATCCTGCATGTGCTAGAGGTAAGCTTAAACCCAGGGGCTGGTGAGGGAGGCGTTGAGGGTTTCATTTGGGCTGAAAGAGGTTTGGTTACGTTGGTTGTGGGTCTCTGTGCTGTTGTTCCTACAATGTACCCCCAGGTGGTTTGGGGTAGATTGGAGAGGAGCAACGTGGTCGGTGGCTGAGTCCTGGTGAGGGAACAGTTGAGGGTTTCATTTGGGCTGAAAGAGGTTTGGTTACGTTGGTTGTGGGTCTCTGTGCTGTTGTTCCTACAATGTACCCCCAGGTGGTTTGGGGTAGATTGGAGAGGAGCAACGTGGTCGGTGGCTGAGTCCTGGTGAGGGAACAGTTGAGGGTTTCATTTGGGCTGAAAGAAGTTTGGTTAGGTTGATTGTGGGTCTCTGTGCTGTTGTTCCTACAACGTACCCCCAGGTAGTTTGGGGTAGATTCGAGAGGAGCAACACGGTCGGTGGCTGAGTCCTGTGAGCAGCTATTCTAGCCCGTTCATGCAGACCAGAGTCAAATGCTGCTGTTCACGTTGCGGTGTGTGGCTCCCAGACATGTTTTAGCGTCATCCTCCAGTACAAGTTCTCTCTTCTGCACCCTTGTCCCTCAGGGTCGCAGGTGGCTGCCACAGGGACTTGTTATTACTCTGCAGAGCCACGCTCTGCTTGGCTTGGATTTCGGGCAGTCATGCAATGTCTGGGTGCCTTGGCTCCTTGTCTGTCCTATGGCACTGCTGTGAGGAGAGTAGAGTGCCTGAAAACCAAATGACTCGTGTGCTCTGAAATACCAGGATCGGGCAAAATAAGCAGTTTGCTTAGAGAGGGGAAGAGACGGGGGCCGGGATGGGGCCGGTGCCAAGGTAACAGCAGCAAACTTGATTTGACCACGGTGCTCAAAGTGACCAGTGGTTTTGGCACAGCTCAGGCTTTTGCAAGATCCCTGTATCGCTTGTGCAGGTCTCGGTCAGGGAAGGTCCACTCTGACCGCTTTAATGTCTGCTGTTGGGGGTCTGCTCCCAAATCCCCGACGCAGCAAGGGGGAGTCGGTGGCAGCCGTCGAGGATGGGCGCTGTGGCTCAGTCTGTGTTTTGTGGGGAAGGATGTATTATATTCCTTAGGCTGAACGCTGCTTACGTTTGGTGTTTGCAAATTCATGAAATGTCTTTAAACCCCAACGGACCCAAAGCTCTATAAACGAACGCACCGCTCCAAACCAGCGGCTCCCAACCCCGGCACAATTATGTAAAATTAAGTTCCAAATAAATTAGGGAGGGAGAGGATGGGGGATCAAGGAAGAGAAGATTTTGGGAAAGCCTGTATAATTGGCCTAGGCCTTTTGACCCTGTCTATTATGGAGGATCTAAGGCTCCTTCATTACCCGGCTCCACGTGCATTGTAAGTGTCAGCTCTCTCTGTGAGCAAGCTTTTGGAGGCATTTAGAATCAGACAAGTGTAGAAAATCCTCCGAGCTCTCCCCGATAAAGTCCCTGGAGGATTCAGGTCTCCCGGCCGCTCTTAGGCCTTGCGTTTGGCCTCTTCATTTTGGCGCGCAAACCTGCCGTTAGTCGCTGACCCTTCAATAAAGCTTAGTCTGAGTTCATCGGAGGCGAAGGAAATCACACAACCGGCTCCCGGCCGTGGGGAGGCAGGGGCAAAGGGTGCCCGCTCCAGGAGACACTGCGAATTGTCCTCTTACAAAAGGAATACTTAGCTGATGCCATTTCTATGAAATTCCTTTCTCTCTCTTTTCCCCCCGCCCTTCGGTCAAAGCGTAGTCTTTTTGGGGGAGGGCGGTGCAGACGACAGAGGTTCTTTCGCATCCCGCATCCGAGAAGTTCAGGTTGCAGGAGGGCATGGAGCAGGCTCCGGAGCCTTCCTGTACAAATTGGCTGTGAAGTTTCCAGCACGTGGTGGAGGCCAGGCCTGCCTCCACCAGTGGGGAACCATGTTATTAAAGAACTCGGATCCCAGACAGAATCCTTACTGCTAGCCCCTCCAAACCATTTGCTTTGGATGGCGCTGGACTCCAGCGCTGTGACGAAGAGAAGGTGGTGTCCATTCCAAGGCCCTCTTAGGCTCTTCAAGAGATCTTGAAAAACACTCGTGTGCTTTGCTCGTTGAGTCTGTCGATAGGAAAGAGCGTGTGGAAGGAACCCATCCAACGCACGTGCCTTTTCCGGTTTTGAACCATGCCATGCTCGTATATTAACAGGAATGATGGATGTTTGGACCAGCCTCAGGGATAACGGGATCAGCAAGGCGTAGTGTCACAGGATTCACTGTGGAACAAGGACCGGAAAGAGCGTGAATTTTATTAATTTTTTGAATCTGAAAATATTCTCAGGGTATGTTAATTTTCTCAGTGCAGTGCAGCTGAGTCCTTGGGACAGTGTGTCATAATAAGGAGGTACGACAGGTAATAATGGGGATCAGGCTTCCTGCGTTTCGCTCAGAGTCGTTAGCTGGTGGTTTAACAATGGCGCGTCTTTGCTGCTGAAATGGCACACAGGGACGCACTTGCATTTTCCAGACTGATCCACAGTCGTTAGCAGGTGAGAGCTGGTGTTTGCGAGCAGCGTTTATTTTCCTTCAGACTTCTTCCTCTCTCTCGTGATCGCTAGATATTTCCAAGGGATTTTTACAACTGGACAATGCCATTTGCTAAAAATAGCCTTTTCATGCATTTAATATTGCCTACTTTTGAGGCAGTATGTGACACAGACCTGTCTCTTCCCAACTCGGAGTGTTTCTCCAAATTTCTAATAAATCAGCAGTCCTGCTGTAGCTGACACAATTTTAGCTCATTGCCAAATGGGGATGAATTATGATACAGCCACATTTAGAAAGAACTTTGAGATCTTCCAGTTACAAATAGCTCCCAGAGAAGGAAAAAGATTCAGTGAACCTGACAGGCACTATTTATGAAGGTTACAGAAAAGTACTATAGACTGATCTGGACCATTTTTATGATGACATATGTTTCTAGGGTATCTCTGCTTTGTTCTTGCCAGCAATGGTTTGGGGGTCCCTTCCTTTGGTTTCTTTTGATTTTCTTCCTCCTTTGCGCTTTTCTTCTTGTCTTCGCTAACTATTGCATTTTATTACTCATGGTTGAATTCTGTGCTTCAAACTGTGAACAAGATCACCGGAATGTAGCGGCAAGTATCTTTGGATATTGTGTATTGGAAAGCATCCGTCGCAAACACAGTTGTGGGAAATCCCGTGCTGGATTAATTTAAAACTAGCGTGAAAACAGCACAGGAGCAAATTCCATAAAGGCTAACCCCCTGTGTTTTGCAGTGATCTCGCAGGAATTCTCCTGCTGTTCTGTGTGTTGGCCATTGAGGCACTTGCAGAATGACACTGGTGTCCCCAGACATTCAGAAAATCACGAGTCGGCCCTATACGTACACAAAGATTGGGAAATGAAATTTCAAGTCGTGAGCCTTAGAAGAAAGAAATGTGGGGTTCAATTGGCCTGGCAGTGTTTTTAGCCTCTGGTGTTTCCTCAAATTACATTTTCAAGCTTTTCTCTGTAGCCACAAGGGCCGTATTTTGATCACTTTGGGTGAAATCTCAGTTTTCACTTAAAGTCATATGACTGCAGAAGCTGTGTCTTTACACAAAATAGAGCATGAACTGTAGTAAAACGTGAATTTGTCTACCGTGAGAGCTCAGGATTTTCAACGAACGAGCAGTAATGCCTGATTTAAATGTGTTGGAGGTATAGTAGCAAACAGGCTGAATATGTTCTAGGAAATTTCAAACCCACTTCTTTAAAAACTGAGTGTGCGCTCGAAGCTGTACCTGCTGCAAAGCCAAGACGGTCTTTGCCAGAACCTGCTAGAAGCCACGGGGTGATCGTTCCATGTAGGATTTGAGACCCTACGTCTGTGTGGTTGTCAAAAAGGAGGAAAGGAGATGGCCCTTCTCTTCGGCGAGCTGGCTGAGCTGCAGAGGTTAGTAGCTTTGCAGAGTCCAGCCGTCGGGGTTCAGTGCTTTGGAATATTCAGAGCTGTAGCTGAGAGAGATGGGTCTTGGGCTGTGTTTGGGTGAAGGTTTTGCTGAGGTGCATGGCCACCAAGTAAACACAGGTGCTCAGGAATTCTCATCTTGCTCCCAAAGTCAGTTCTGAAGAGAGAGCTTTGGCATGATACAGCGAAAGGAGTCTCAGTGTCCCCGTCTCGGCAATGATCCTCCGTCACCTGCTGTCGCCAGAAGTGGCGAGTGTAAAGTACACTGCAGAGGAGAGCCAGATGCAGGATGAGTTAAAGGCCAGGTTCTCCACTTTTGACTGTAGGTTCTTGGTTGCCTTTGGGCAGGAGCTGCCACTCGGCACGTTTACAGTGATGCTTTAAAAGCACGCACCTAAAGGTTTAGCGCCATCAGACTGATTTGTTCAATAACACTTTTGTTTAGTTTCTTTTCCAAGGTGAAATGCGACACGTTACAAAGGGGTCAAGGCAGCAGGGGACCCCACTAGAGAGGAGGGTGGGAAAACACTGGCCAAAAGCCATGGCCATCCATATATTATGAGAAAAAAGAGAAAATAGCTCGGGTTTTGGTGAGTGCCCCCTCCCTAGCTGCACTGTTCTCCCCTAGAAATAGGTCTCCCTAGTCTTGTGGAAGGAGCGAGGAGACCCAGAATTGGGCTTTGCTCTGCCACTGCTGGTCCCCATGGCCTTGGAGGAGCCCCTTTCCCTCCTGGTGGCTCAGCTCTGCGGGCAGAGACGTGCCCCTGAGGGCTGGCAGGCAGAGGAGCTGCAGCAAGGACAGTCGTGCACAGATATCCTTGATGGGAAGGGCGGCTGAGGACGGCGCTTTGCTGCTGCGGGGGCATGGGAGGGGGGACCCGCGGTACTGATGCCGCACGGCGAGCGGGATGCCCTCCTCGCCCCACCCGCTCGCATGAGAGATGCTCAAGGTCCCCACCTGCGTTGCTGCTGCATCCAGGGGAGTGCAGCGGGAGAAGGGAGGGGAAAGAGCTGCATGTGTTTCTTCTGCAGCTCGGTTTCAAGGAAAATTTGCCCTTTCACAGTTGCTTAAGCGAAATGTCAGCGAATGCCAAATGCCCGGAGCCACATATGCTCTGCACAAGAGAGGCTCCATAAATCAGGGAGCAGTTAGTGGGAAAAAATCAGGTTCCAAGGAGGAAAGCAGTGGGATACGATTTTTTTTCTTCTTAAAGCCAGGGCAGCAGTGTTTCAGTTTATTATGCGGCCCAGCAGTGAAGGAATTCATCATATTGTCACTCCCCCCTTTTTTTTTTTTATCCGAGAAGAGGATGAGAGTATGTGTGTGTGTGTATACATGTGTGAGGTGGGGGAGGAACAAAGCGGCCGTGCAATCAACTTTGTATAAAATTGGCGCCGTGTCCCGCTCACAATGCGGGACAAAGGCTGGGGGGCTGGTGGCTCAGCTGGGAGTCAAGGCAGCACAGCTGTGACCAATGCCAACACAGTTCCCGTCAATATGGAGTGACCCTGGCTCTTTTTGCAACCTGCTTCCAGGCTCATCTCCAATAATTCTCACAAAAGACGGGAACAAACAAAACCTTTGTCAGCACTTCCAAGACTTTCCCTCGAAAATCTTAAATATTTCATTAGACTCTTCATGTCCCTTTCTCTCTCTTTTTTTTACCTGATCTGGGCTTAAAAAAGCAAATGTGGACACTAAAACTCTGGGTCAACAAATGATTAAAGGAAAGGCTTAAAAGGAGGAGGGATGGGTTTAGTAGTGGGGGAAGCTACTCGTGCTGCTGTGCCGTGTGGAGCGCCGCAAAAGCAAGAAAGAAACTCTCCTGCCTGTTAGTTAGCGCTCGAGGCAGGTACAGTGTTTGACAGACCCTAAGACGTGGCAACACGTGTGCGAATCGGTGCCAGCCGCCCTGCTCTCCCTCTGCCACGCAATGGCTCTGAGCAAAACACCACGTCACTCCTTTGCAACCCGGAGGAGCTTGAGCCCAGTTGGGGCAGGGGGGCGAAATAAATAAATAAATAAATAAATCAAAGCGTTGTCCATCATCTGGGAAGAAAGCTTTGGGCAACCAGCATTTGGGCTGTCACCATCGCACGTCCTCTTTGATGTTACTGAGTTGCACACTCACACCAGCCCGGAGCAAAACCAGGAATACGGTGCATCCAAAACCAATTGGTATGATGGGCCCTAACTCCTTCTGAGGCAGACTTGGCCCAAGGATGTAGACGCTTCAGAAAGAGGAGGTGGAGAAGGGAAAGAAGTCGAATCCTGCCTCTCCTAACCTTGACCAAGTCTGTAAAATGACCCTTTTCCTAGGTTATGAGGGCTCTGATTTGCTCCGCAGGCTCTCCCAGGCATCCCTGAGCTAACAAAAGGCTCTGGTTACAAATATTAAACACTTCTTAATAACTCTGCCGTGCCACGAAACAGAGTCCATTCTGGTTCGCTAAATGACTCTGAAAGGACTTTTTTCCTCCCCTGCTTCCCTCTCTTGCCTGGTTTTAAATAGGCCCCGAGTGGTAGGAGCCGGCACAATGGCATCACTCCGGCTTTGTTTCAGCCTTGATTTAGCCACCCTTTTAAGGACCCTACTGAATAATTCNTTTTTTCTTTTTTTTTTTTGGCTTTTCTCTTTTGCAACTGCCTCTTTTCAGCATTTGTATGGAAATTGTCCCATCAGACAATTTAATGCGGGCATAGTTTGACCTGGTAGGTGTCCCGGCTTCAATATAGCAGATTGTTGTTTATTTTTGCCCTCCCCAGGAACATTAAAAAACAATCTGGGTCATCAATAAAAAGTTGTTTTCTCTTTTCTTTCCTCTTTGCGCCATTAATGCCTTTGAAGAAGAGAGGTGTGGCTGGCACCAGAGACCCCCTGACTCTTTGCCATCAGGGATACATGGAAGGGACCTGACTGGGATAGTCCCACAGCTCTGCTTTGCTGCAGGGTGCAGCAAGGGGGAGTAAATTCCAGTGGTTATGGAGGGCAACCTCTCCCTGGAATATTAATGCCTGCCTTCAGTCTCCTGCCTCTCTCTAGCTGCTTTTCCCCTAGGTACTTGCATTTCTTGCATTCCGGTTTGCTTCTAGGAGCAGTTGGTTCACAAACCAAACACATTTTTCACCGTTTCCCTCTATTTTTGCCTCAATTCCTGGCTGCCGGACACCTACCGCAGCAGCCATCCCCAGTGGCCAGAGCGAGCCTTCTCTGGGAACCTGACCACCAAAATCGCTGGGAGGCTTCCCACGGGCCAAGGCATGGCAGCAAAACTGGGTCTGTGGTCCCGGCGTTTCTTCTCCATCCCAACACGTGCTCATGAAATCTTGGGTATAGCAGCCGGGCGAAGAGGACGGGGAGAATTTTCTAAGAGGCATCAAACAGCACTCCTTGTCATGCCTCGGTCTAGCTGCAAAGTTTCCTTCCAAAATTCTTTGTACCAGGAGTTGTTACCAATACCTGTTTCTGTGAGGCTGCGTTTGTGTTTCTGTTTTGAGGTAACTGAAATCTTTGCTCTTTTCTCACTGGAAAAGCTCTAGTCTGTGTGGTTTTCACAATGCCTCCGCCTACCTTTTCATTTGCTTGCTTATTTTTTGGCAACAAGCTGTTGTGTTATCTCTGGAAAACTGTCCAAGACACTGGTAAAAGGAAGAAGATCTGGGTCCTTGGCTGCTGTGTGCCTAGGTTTCAGGCTGAACACTGGGACCAGTTTTTGAGAATCCAATTGGACTGAAATGTGGGCATCTACTGAGCTCTGCTGTGGTCAAAGCTCCTCATTTCATCACCTTGAGAGCTTCAGTGCTTTGCTCTCAAGTCGCAGTAACCTGACATGGAACATTTCCAGACAGGGAACATCATGACTAAGCTTTGGGGTTTCCTTTGTTTTGTTTTGGTGGTGTTTTGGGGTGGGTTTTTTTTTTGGTTTTTGTTTTGTTTTTTAACTTCAACAGAGTTTTTGGAGAGAGATTGGAGAAGCTTTCGGTTTGGGGAGCTGGGACACCAGTTTTAGCAATAAGGATGATTCTGTGTAGCGTTTGAAGTGGAAATACATGGAGATTTGAAGCATATATGCTCCCAGCAACGTTCTGGAAAGCCTTGATTGTTAGAACAATTTAATACAGCCATGAGTTTCTCCCACCCATCCCATCCCCTGCTTGCCTATCCTCTCTCCAGGGCTCGGCCTGAAATCTCTGTTGTGAAGTTCCCCCTCATCTGCCAAGCACTACCTTCAAGATGAGGAATTCCCTGGAGCTGAAAGACAAAAGAATTTGCAATCAAAGCCTTGGAATAGGAGAGAGGAAAAAAAAAAAAAAAGACTTCAAAAAGTCTTTTTGACCATGTGCATCCATGCTGTTTGGGTAGCTGGAGCGGGGAGAGCTGTGGGTTCTTCTTGCCCCGTTTACAGTGAAGATATGCGGATGCAGCCATGGGGCCATGGTTGTCTCCCATGACCCTGGATCCCCTAGCCAATGGATCTACTAAGGCACAGGAGCGTTGGCTGCCAAAGTCTCTTATCTCCTTTTGGGGCCCCATGATGGAAAGAGGATGATAGAATTTAATCGTGTGGGACACGAACTTGCCTTCATAGGCACTGTCGTGCCTGCTTGACTTTCAAGAGAACGTGCTCTCCGCTTCGGTCTAAACAAAATAAGGATCAAGCTCTGTGCGTGAAGCAGAAGGGAGGGGAACAAGGTGTGTGTTAGAGGTGGAACTCTTACTCTATATGCCCAGTCTCATTCTCCTTTTTAAACTAAATGCATTTTGAGAGAGTAAAGAACATTCCACAGCAAAAGTCTGCAAGTAAAGTCAAGTGTATTTTTGAAAAGCCCTGAAAGCGAGGGGGGTGATAACCATAGCCTTGTTGGGGGGGAATGAGAGAAGACGTGGTGTAAGGAAAGCAACCTAGAGATTAGTGGAAAGAGAGGAGGACGATCTTGTTTCGTTCTCGGAGATCTGCGGTAAATCTGTCCCCAGCAGCTTGCCGGCCAGCTGGACCAGGGAAGACAAAAAAGCTTGGGGCATTCACCAAAATGATTGCAGAGTGTCTTAAAAAAAGTACAGCCCTCATGGCATCTATGAAAGGCCTTTATGAGGTTTGTCTCCTTGTGCGACAGGAAGCGTTGATTGCTGACACAGCTGAAAAGCCACCTCTGTCACCAGCGTGATGACTTTTGCCTTTCTCCCTTCTGATATTATTTACCTCGCTCTTGGTTTGAAGTCCCCAAAGCTGGGATGAAGCCCCGCGTTTCTCCCCACCCCTCCTCCTCCACCCT
This sequence comes from Burhinus bistriatus, assembly GCA_013397275.1. Classification (NCBI taxonomy): domain Eukaryota; kingdom Metazoa; phylum Chordata; class Aves; order Charadriiformes; family Burhinidae; genus Burhinus; species Burhinus bistriatus. Next base: position 89,643 of record VYXH01003200.1, on the reverse strand, counting down.
CGTTATTCTTTAACTTTCTAAGGCGACTGTCCTCTCTGTTTACCCGGCTGCGGTGCCAAAGGCGAGGGTGCCCGGAGACTGTTTATCTGCCGTCAGTCTATAAGGCAGCATCCCTCACCCCCGGGGTCACCCGAGGGATTGACACCTTAACCCAGGGGCCTGGATTCCGCACGGCCCTCCTTAGAGATGCACCGGGCTGTCAGTAACGAGGCCACAGGTTTATTCAACTGAGATCTCCAGATCTCAAAAGATAATCTGGGAATAATTGGGACTTAAGGAACTTGTGGGAATCTGATTTTTTTTTTTAAATTTTTTTTTTTTCAGTGCTGCCATTCATGAAACAGATGGACATCTTATTTCTCTCTAATTTGATGGGCTTTCTTGATGAAATGGCAGAGGTTGCACTTTGCTACAATAATAACCTGCCACTCAGACTTTGTAAGGGGGTTGTGTAGATTTCTTCTTAATTAGACTGCGTCTTGCTATCAGCAAGGAGATGCGTTCGTGTGTGCGGAGCGGGGAGATTCTGAGCAGCTTCTCCGCATGAGGGAGTGGAGAAAAGAGTGGAGGAAAATCAGGGGGCTTTCATGTCTGTGTCAGGTTGGTTTTTGTTTTTTGGCTTTTTTTTTTTTTTAAGTCTCATTTGAAAAATAAAGATTGGGATGTGGGCTCATTGTTTAGATGATAATGTATTCATGGATTTGCTCCTTCTCACCCTGACTAAACAACAGCGAGGGGCAGCTTTCCGTGGGCTGGGGGGCAAGTTTGAAAGCTTTGCAAACCATTGGGATTACTCTCAGGTTTGCAAAACCCACTTTTCACTTGCAAAAAACTTTCCAATCCTGCCATTTAACCCCTGACCTTCTTTTCTGCTTCCCTTTCCCTCCTCTCCCCCGCCAAAGTGGATCCTCTGGCCAAAGCATGGGATCCGAGTCTCCGTTCAAGCACGCTGGTGTAAGTCAGCAGTATGCTTTTCTTGCTATCCGCTATGCAAGTAAAAAGCAATTGGGAACTCTTTTAATTACTCAGATGTTCAAGCCCTTAGTCAAGCTCCAAGTAGTGACGACTGGTTAAAGAACCAAACAAAACCCAACCATTACCAAAAATGGAGATATTTGATGTTATTTTTGTTTACCGCGTTTCTGTGCCTTTAGAGACTGTGTTTTTAGCTTTTCTCTGTGGCCTGATGAACTAGCGATTTGCTTGTGGAAAGCTGAGCTTATCGTGCAGTCGCCTGCCTTCAGAGACTGGGGTGCGAGAAGGATGCCCACTCCCGTGAGATGGTACTGCTGCAAACTGTAGCCTATTCTGCATACAAGGAAACGAAGCAACCTCATGCTCTGAGGTGGAGTGAGCGTAACATTAGCTTGACAACTTCATTAGTGTTTCCCTCCCCTCGTGTTCACCGCTCAGAGACAGAACATAAGAAGAGAAGGCTCCGGGGAGACCTTACAGCAGCCTTCCAGTATCTGAAAGGGGCCTACAAGAAACCTGGAGAGGGACTTTTTACAAGGGTGTGTAGTGACAGGACGAGGAGTGATGGCTTCAAACTGGAAGAGGGGAGATTTAGATTAGATCTCAGGAAGAAATCTTGCACTGAGGGTGGTGAGACCCTGGCCCAGGTTGCCCAGGGGAGCTGTGGTTGCCCCCTCCCTGGAGGTGTTCAAGGCCAGGTTGGACGGGGCTTTGAGCAGCCTGGTCTAGTGGGATGTGTCCCTGCCCATGGCAGGGGGGTTGGAACTAGATGGTCTTTAAGGTCCCTTCCAACTTAAACCATTCTGTGATTCTATAACATTGGCAGGAGACACAAGTCCCTAAGGAAGGAGGAGCCAACACAGGTGATAAGTCTAATCATGTCCTCTGCCAATGCCTCTGCAGCATCTTCATTCATTTTACCCTTTATTCAGCTTCCTGCATGTGTTGTCAGCTGTTGGAACCAGACTTGCCACAAAAGTTCCTGCTCCTGGCAGGGCTGACTCTGTGCTTCCTTTATCTCTAGCAAGGATGAAAAGCTTTCCGAAGAAGACCTGAGAAGCGCATGTCCGGTGTGTTTTGCACTGCTTTTTCAGACAACAGGTTGGCTAAAGCTGCCTTCACGAGACACTGTCAGCCAAGGGAGCTGTTCCAGCAGGATCTATTGAGAAGGTGCAAGGCGCGCAGGCACCGTGCATTCACCAAGGGCTTATCTTTCACCTTATTGACAACTGTTCCAATCAAGAATCAAAAACCAGGCGGATGCAAGCTGTGTCCCCCTGCCCCAACAGGAATTTTAGCTCGATGACAGTGACCAGTATTGGGATAAGGTCCCTTTCGCCCCCTTTGTGCAGCTGTGCAGCAGACCGCACCAGGCGGGAGTTCTGGCCAGCATTTGTGGCCTGCTTGCGTGACTGGATGGCCCATGTGCTTTTTGCCACACGAGTTCCTTTCCTTAGCGGAGGATGATAGAGTAAATCTAGCAACAATTAGTTGAGTCACCACGTCTTCACAGGACCTAGCTTTATCTTCTACTGTCTGTCTCAAGGGTCCAATTAGTTCTTCTTCCCAGAGCTGCTTCTGGCTGGGAGCTTTGTCTGGGATGGTATTCCTGGGAAGTTTTTTGGAGGCTGTTTTAGGAGGTTTGGGCTATGTTTTGTAGAATTAAGGGTCTGCCACTTCCCCATCCTATCTAGCAACTCTTGGCTATCCTGGGCCGTTGTTAAGATGCTACGTTTCTTGGTCTTGAGGCAGCCTGGGGCAGTGTGTGAGAACGCACTGAGCACTTTGTGCCTCCCTTATCTGCAGCCTGGTGCTCCAAGGGGCATTTCACGGCCCCGCTCTGCCTCTCTGCTGCATGCCCATGCCAGCAGGCTCTGAGCCTCTGCACCCCTTCATTCACCCCCCGTGCTGCTCGCTTCCCCTAAAAGCTATCTAAAGAAATGAACCCTCCTCCTCCTCCTCCATTGAGATCATCACAGGCTGAGAGAGTTGGGGTTGTTCAGCCTGGAGAAGAGAAGGCTCCAGGGAGACCTTAGAGTCCCTGCCAGTACTTAAAGGGGGCTTGAGGCTGTAGCAAGGTGGGGGTTGGTCTCTTCTCCTGAGTAACAGGCGATAGGATAAGAGGAAATGGCCTCAAGTTGCACCAGGGGAGGTTTAGATTGGATATTAGGAAAAATTTTTTCACTGAAAGGGTTGTCAAGCACTGGAACAGGCTGCCCAGGGAGGTGGTTGAGTCACCATCCCTGGAAGCATTTAAAAGATGGGTAGACGTGGTGCTGAGAGACATGGGTTAGTGATGGCTTTTGGAAGTGTTAGGTTGGTGGTTGGACTTGATGATCTTAAAGGTCTCTTCCAACCAAAATGTTCCATGATTCTAGGATTCTATAAGAAAGATGGGGACAAACTTTTTAGAAGGGCGTGTTGCAATAGGACAAGAGGTAATGGTTTTAAACTAAAAAAGAGTAGATTTAGACTAGATATAAAGAAGAAATTTTTTATGCTGAGGGTGGTGAAACCCTGGCCCAGGTTGCCCCGAGAGGTGGTTGATGCCCTATCCCTGGAAACATTCAAGGCCAGGTTGGACAGGGCTCTGAGCAACCTGATCTAGTTGAAGATGCCCTGCTCATGGCAGGGGAGGCTGGACTAGATGGCCTTCAAAGGTCCCTTCCAACCCAAACTATTCTATGATTACTGCTAAAATAAGTTTTTTCCACGCTTCCCACCAGCTTGGGCTTAAGATGGTTTCTCTCTGACTCTTAGCCCTTTGCAAACCTCCGGGGCAACTGTGTTTAAACAAACCACGGCACTCCTCTGCGTTGTGGAGGAGCAAAAGTTTAACACAAGGTCAGAGCTGTCGTACCACCTTCTGCAAACACAGCCCTGACATGCCGAAATGGAGCCGGATGGCTGCCAGGAGGCTCTTCCAGGATCACAAGGCCTTTCCACGAGCGGGTACCAACGCGAAGGATCTTGGCTTGATTTATTCCTTCCCCGAGATGAGGTGGCATGAAGGATTTAAAGAAGCCTATCCAATAGAGTGCTGGAAATTATAAATCAGTGGGGCTTTGTAAAGGTTATTACTTTAAACAAAGAGGGGGCTGAATGGAGCCAATTAAATGGCACCTGAACTGATAAACAAACTGGTTATTGTCGGGGGCTATTCTGCGGCTCGGGCGGTCCCCCCTTGCTCGGAGGCCGGGATGAATGCGGAGCAAGGCCTGGGGAAAAATTTACATGTGATTGGAGTTTAATGGGCCGCAACAGGCCTCCCATCTCATCGCCATGGAAACCGGCCCTTTCTCAAGATTTTAAACAGTCTGAAATGTCCTTTTATTGTCTGCTCCCAATGTGTCATGTGAGCCCAACGGGGTGGGCGCTTGTATGTATCAATTTGTTTCTGCCATGAATATATGGTGGGGGGACGCGGGGACAAAGGGCCCAGCTGATGGGGCTCCATGGAGACCCCGCGCCCAGGAATGGTGACATATGGTCCGGCCTGACCCCGGGCAGCCCCACAATGGGCAACCACGCTGCCCCGCTCCACCGCCCCGTCCGTCCCCCCTTCAGCCCTGCCTATTCATCTCTTGGCCAAGTCAACTTGCCCGGCCCGCTCTCCCATTTGTTTGGTTTTGGGGGTTTGTTTTGGTTTGGTTTTTTGTTTTGGTTTTTTTTTTTTTTTAAAAAAAAAAAAATCTCAGCCATTGATCACTAGAGTCTGGCGAAAGGAAGAATGAGAGAGAGAAAAGAAATAAAGGCAGAAACAAAAGGCTCTCCATGTCCCAGAGATGTTTGCTTTCCACTTGATTGGAAGCTGAATGAATGCGAACATTGGAGCAGCATGAACCCTGGACAGGAGTGGGACAAATGTTCTCCATATTGGAATGGTTAAGCTGGAACAAGCCGAGGGTCGGCCTGGTCCGGGATCGTATCTGTTACAGTAGTCAGCATTAAACGTGTCTGACAAGGAACCATAGAATAGTTTGGGTTGGAAGGGACCTTTAAATCCATCTAGTCCAACCCCCCTGCAGTGAGCAGAGACATCTTCCCCTTATATCAGGTTGTTCAGAGCCCCATCCAGCCTAAGGGGATATTCACCCCACCCCCAAAATTCGAATTTTTCCAGGTGACTTACATGTCAAACCGGATTGTTTTGCATTGTTTTACCTCCCTGACAAAACTGTGAACAGTCTAACTCGGAAACCTGTTTTCCTATAAATGCCCCACCTGTGAGCTCTGCTCAGCCCTTGGTTGCGAAGGGCAATGAACCCACAAGCCAACAGTATTTGCATGTGGACACGTCATCCAGTCACCTGTTGCGTTCTTCCTCCAGGAACATTCATCCGAGGGAGAGCCATGGGTACGGATAATTTATAAATGAATCCGAAATTCAGACACATGAAAGTAATCAGAAATAAGCTGCCACCCGAATGTCATGCAGGCACTAGTTGGAGAACTGGAGGGGAAGCAGGTGAGCAGGCATGCCAGCTGCAGACAGTCGACCAGCTCACTGCCAAAACCACATGGGGACTGGGCTGTGAACAAACAGGAGATGGCAAAACTGGAGAAGGAATACTTCTTTCAAAATAATGCATCTACTGAAGCAAGCCTTCCACAAGCAGGAAAAAAAAAAAAAGAAAAATCCCTTCAACCATTCACTGCAACTTGTTTGCCAAACTCTACGTAATGCTCACAATATAGCGTGGTTACTGTTTGTTTCTTAAGAAGAGAACTTTTTCCAAATGTGACTATGAGACAGGATGCTGTCTGTGGTGTTAAAAGATCAGTCAGTTCTTCACTGCTTTCCACCCCTAGTCCTCTTCTTCTTTCAAAGCCACCATGTATTCTGCTGTGGACATGAAACTGGTGTTGACGGGGGAATGCATTCCCCCTTTCATCTCTGGGGTGTGAGTTTGTCTACAGCGGCATGATGACAGGAAGTTTGGTAGTCTCCGTGCACCAAGTCCATCAGATCTGAGAGAGCAAAATATCTTGTGTCTCCTGTACATCTTGTCTCGGAAAAATTACAGCAGTCGGAGCACAAACTGAGAGGGAATTCCTGAAAGTCAGGACTGAAGCTTTTGGCAGCACGGTGAGACGTATCTGTACCCGAGGCTGCTCTTCAGGAGACCAGGAGATCTGTTCTAGCGTCTGCTTGAGCAGGAGCTGGGCTATAGGACATGTCCTGCCTTCTAGATGCCAGAGCAGGTCTTTCCTGCTGCATTTCAGGCACTTGCAAATCAGTTTATTTTACACGTTCTTGGTGTTATCCTCTCCCACCATTTTGCTTTCCCTACCAGAGGGTATGAGCAGATGGAACAAACCAGCTAATAGCTGCTGAACGGAGCCAGGTTAACGACTTGCAGCAACGCACACAGCTAATGAATAGAGCTGAGCTCATCTCTGGTGACTCACCAAGTTGCTCTGCTCCCTGTAGGTGTCTGTGCATGTCTAAGGTGCAGGTAAATGGCTTTGCATCAGGGTAACCATATGGTTTGAAAACTGATTGAAATCCAACTGGTGCTATCCCCTTAGTTTGGGGGGAGGAAAAAAAAAACGGCTTCTTTGGCCTCACTGTTAATTAATATATTCCAGAGTTGAGCTTATCTTGAGATTTAATGCCTTAATTTGAAAGCTACCATCTTCTCCTGGGGAAAACTAGTTCTTATCCTTGGAAGACCTTACTGAAAAGTCTTTATTCATGATTTCTATTAGCCCATTTTGATTTGGCTTGATTTTTTTAAAATCCCTTTTTAAAGGAGTCTGATCCTGCTCTTAAGCTTGGATCCATGGAGGTCAGGCAACCAGCAATACATCTGCCCATGACAGCAAAGCACCCTCTCTTTTGCACGTCACCATTTGCTTAGGAGTGATTTTCCTGCCACGTTTATTGCCATTCCTTGCATTTGAAAGAAAATTGCTCTTATTTAGCTGCTGGCATCTGAGCAGGAGGATAACATGAAGCAAAAGGGAAGGTTAAAATCTTGCAGAAGGCATCCACCTGCAAGATGAAACGGTAGCGTAATGGATTTGTTTTCACACCGTAGCCCCTAAGTCCGGTGAGTTTCATTTTTAAGCAGGATCTGGGCAATGCGGCATGTCACCAGCCCTCTGCAGAATGATTTAATCGTCAGCTAAAGAGAAAAGGAAGGTTGTAGGGTGAGACTGAAAGAGAGGAAGTGACGCCAATACAACATCACATCCTGACATTTAGCACGCTCTGCGGCTTCAAAGTTCAGCAATGAGTCCTTCTCTCTTGCTAGCTAATTACCCAAGGTACTTCCAACATCCCTTCTGCTAATCAAGAATAGCGCATGCTATAAAGGTGGGGGGAGGAAGTGGCCAGCCTGCAACATGCGGGAATTGCACGGTTTAGCCTTTAGTCTCTGGAATTGCTGCCTAAAAGTGCAGCTGCAACAGCACCCGGCTAGGCGTCCTCTGTAAGGGCTGGATGAGGGGAGATGCTCTGATGGAAAAGGCATGGAAATTTGTACCGTGAGGAAACTGTCGTAAGAAACTTCTTCCCTAGTGAAATCTGATTTAGAAAGCCTACACAGAAAGCTAAGGCTTAGTTGCTCCTCTGCAGGCTGGGTAAGTGCTCAGCAATGTGGAGTTATAATCGAAACAAAAATTCCTGGTTTATGGCATCCATTTGGTCCTTAATGGATTAATGTTCTCTGTGTTTCTCGCGGGCTTTAACATTTGTGCCCGTCGTAAACTGCATTTTTCTCTCTTCTGCTCTTGTTTGCTCTCCAAACGGCTGCCCTCAGCCTCCCACACTGGGTCGCCGTCCCTTCAGAAAGTCATTTAACAAAGCTGCTGCCTTGTGGACTCCGTGTCTTGACAATGTCACTAAAGTTCAAACGCTGCGAACAGGCCTGGGACAGAGTGGGACTGCAGGATGTGTTCAGCCAGGCCTGGACAGACAGAGGTTGACACCGATGCTGCTGAGGGTTATAGCTGAGGGATCAAGACTTATTTATTTTAAAGTCTGTAAGCAGCACAATACCCCTGGTGGGCCCCAGGCTGCTGAACACATCTCCCCTTGTAGTGAAGAAAGTCATTCTGCAAAGAGATGACAATGCGGCCACACAGATGCTTATTCCCTCTGTGAGGTCCACATCTGCTCGGCTCAGTTGAACGCTGCAAGTGCACAGAGTGGGGCTAGCTCTTAAAGCCAATGTTGGCCATCTTTCTCTGTATTTCCCGCCTGGGACAGAAATGAATCCAAATTCAGCTCCGTACTCGCGGCGGTCAGCCGCTGACGAGTCGGCTTTCTTCCCGGTGGATGAGGATGCAAAGTCCCCTGCCCCTAACATATGCCGTACCCGCCGCGGTCAGGATGGCACGCCGGTGGGCGCTCTGTGGACGCACTTGTGCAAAAGTGGTTTGGCCCAGGTACCACCATAGAAGCTGTGAAAATTGCTCAGGATGGGCCCCAATAGAGCAATTATTGGGCGGGGAGGGAACCCCAGAGCATTGAAGAAGGTGGTGCAGGGGCTGGAAGCATCTCCGTGCTGCCTGTCTGTGGTGCTGCCCCTGGAAGGCTATTTGCTTGGCCAACGTTCGGCCCTAACACGGCTCTGTGCTGAAATAGCCACCGTCTCTTAGCGTGGCTCTGCATTTCGTTGCCCCTTCCTTTCTGAAGTGCCCTTGAGAATGCCAGACCAGCCCCGGTCTTCCTGTCGCATTGGGTCAAAAGCTTTCTTAGAAGTGAATTAGCCAAGCTGTTAAACCCTAATAGCTCAGGATTGCTCCTCACGGCAAACGGTAACTCCAGTTACCTGCTGGGGGAGGAGAGTCTGTTGTTGGGGCTTCTTTGTGGGGTTAGTGGGCTGTGTGGCTGGGATGTTGCTGGGGGTTCTCCAGCGAGCCTTCGTGCACTCTTACTGACCATTTCCCTCTGGCAGAGCCGAGGGAGACAGCTGGCAGCGTATATAGTGGAGGTCCCAGCTATTCTCATTTGTCGTGAGATGGGAGATGAAACAGGAGAATGGGGAAGACGCACGCCCAGTGCGCTGACATGCTGCCTTTGGGAAGAGCTGAGCTGCCCTGGGAATCAAAAGCTAAGCCAGAAATCCCAGGCATTTCCCAGCTCCCCATTGCATGGCTGCTCCCATTCAGAGAAGAATCCCTTCCCTTTAAAGAGAGGGCTTCAAGTGTGTCTAATTTAGTCTCCAAGGTGGGCACAGGAAATTGTGGATGAAGCAAGGCAAACTCTTGTCTGTGAAACTCATTTGCAGTCCTCCGTAGAGTCTGCTAGACGTGCTGCCCTAGCCTTTGTCCAAACCACCAATCTGAGGGATTAAATACCTATTGATTCTATGGAAAATACTTTAATATTTGGTTTTGGTTCTAAGAGCGGTACGAATGATGTCTTTCCTCGTGAAAATTGGCTCAGTGCTATTAAGAACAATGGGGTTTGTCTCTAAGTCTGGGCTCTCTCTGTGAGCTGGTTTAATTTAGGAATATCTACGTTGCAAGCACTTGAAAGGATTCTTCCTCACTCTTTCTTTCTCAGGCACATACTGCTATCTCCATATCCATGTAAAAGCTTTCTAGTCCAAGTATTTTTTAATGTATCCTGCTGGACAATTCCTATAGCAAGTGCTCTCTGCAATAAAAATGTTTTCAGGATTAGGCTATGAGACCACTATGTGTGTGTATGCTACAGGAAAAAACAAACTCGTACTTGTAAACAGACTTCCTACCCTCTTCTGAGCAAACTGTAGTTGTGACCCAAATTTATCTGCTTTCCTAGAAAAATCCTTGTAAAGTTTCATGTATTTTAAACATTGTGTAAATGTCAGCTTGCTTTCTGTGGGGCTTCCAAGAGACTTTCCCAGCAAGATCCCGTGGTGTCCCGCTTTTGCATTTCCATTGCTTTGGAGAAGCAGAACAAACTCTTTTATCCACCTGAGCTGCATCTCTTTGGCTCCACGTATGTGACATCATGATGAGTTGGCAGCAGAGCTCTGCCTCTCTCTGCAACCACTAGAATGTCATGAGATGTTACGCTACCGTACAGAAATAAAAGTGAGAAGGGATCGCTGCTGAGAAAGGGTGAAATACCTGCTTTTCAGAAGAAAACCTTTCTGCAGAATGCCTGCAAATTCAGCTCTGCGACTTGTCTTTCCCCAGTATCTGCCTGAAATACAACAAAAACTACATCAAAGGCAGAGAGAAGGGCTGTGTCTCCTTCTGCCGTATAATCTCTGTGTTTGGCTGCTGCCCGGGTGCTTGGCGGCACCTGAGCAATCTCGTAACCTCTGTCCCTCCCGTTGCTGGGTCTTGGTGTGCATCACGCTCAGACACACAGCTGGCCAGGTGTGCGCCAAGCGTGTCCAGCACACCTTGTCTGTCCCGCCGGTCGCTCGCTCCGCCGGTAGCTGGGCTGGAGGAGGTAGTCTTCGGTCCTGCCAGTCTTCGGGACACGTGTTTCAGGACTGCTGTCACAGCGCCTACACGAGGAGCTGTATCACCCTAAAAGCTGCTTCTCCAGAAATTTCCCGGGGTGTAGGGTGCATTTAGAATGCAAGAACCTGCTGTCTGAGGAGTAAGACGAGCGCGCCAATGCCAAAGCGTGCCGCTGAGCTTACTGCTGTTGGCTTCAGTGAGCTGGAGGTCAGCTCCAAGCTCACCGAGTCGGGATACTGCGTTTGTACAGCACCGAGCACAAAGGCAGTAACAGCTCTGAACTGGAAAACAAGGATGTGCTCTAATAGCTCTCTGCTTTGTTTTGAGGCTTAGCCTGTGTTTGTATGGAATATATAGGTTTGAAAAATGTAATTTTTTTTTTTTTTTTTGACTTAGCTTGTTGCTCTCTCTCCTGTCCCCGTTTCTAATAAAACAGGGGAGATGGAGCCCATTTGGAGTTAATGCCTCCGGTGCTCTACAAGTCCCGTCCTTCCTCCTCTGTTTTATCCTCCCCGGCACCAGCTGCGCTGTTCACGGATTGAAGCACAAGGTACAAAGCTGGAGCACGCAGGTGTCTGAGCTGCGCTCTGAGCAGGGGCTCAGCCCCCAGGCTGCTCCTTGCTTGGGCACAACGCAATCCTACGGAGCAACCGCTCCTCGGGGACATCCCTGACCTGGGAGGAACCAGTGTGGAAGTGGAGGAGGCCGCTCAAACATCAGGGAACGTCCTACCAGGAGTGGAGAGGGGAGCCACATACATGGCGAGGTGGCAGGAGTTGCTTTTAATGATGGTTTCATTTCAGTAATCATTGAGCAAATAACGCAGCCACGCCCGAGCAGGGACTGGATGGGCAAGATGAGCAGGTCCCTTCTGCCGGAGTGCTAGCACAAATGAGTCAGCGGGTCAGAGATCAGTATTTGGGCACTGGCATCTCACCTCCCCGATCAGTTCAAGGGCACGGCTCAGACAGGGGCTGTTTGGAGTGACTCAGAAGCATGACAGACCCGGTACCCCACCAGGACACTGCTGAGTTCCCCCTTGCCCCCAAACTTCTGTGCAGTGCCGCTGTGTCTTTTGGCTACCAGCCACGCTCTGCATCAGCAGTGGCTGCGTTTCACTGGCGGTCCCTCTGCGTGCTTTGTAGAGCTCTCCGGGTTATTCCTCTGCAATCTTCCGTGTAATGCTGTAACGAGCAGGGTGAATGGGATGGGCCTTGACTGCTGTAAACCAGCAAGTCTACAGTGAGGGCCATGAACCTATGATGGTTGGTACCCACCAAGTCTGTGACCCTCGTGGTACGCTGCTTTGTCTAGGGACGGCTGAGGAGTACTGGAGACGCTTCTGTGCAGCTCATAAGCAGAAAAGCCCTTTCTCTCTTCAGCCTTGCTCTTCTTCACCGTGGTTCCTTTCCACTGCTTCTGAGGTGGCCTTCATGTAGAGAGCTAAATCATTCCTTTCTCCTTGGGAAACAAATCCCTCAGCAGATCAGATTCCCTCTTTTCATCTCCCTGGGCCAGACAACCAAGAGAGGCCTGGTGCATCCAAGCTGCTGTGGGGATAAATTTGGGATGTAGTGCTTTTCAGGCACTTACTTAGGTACTTACACATGAGCAGAGCTCTCTAGAAAATTTGGCCTCATGTACATATTTAGGTCTTCTGTGCTTTCCTCATGGATCATTAAGTCCATTCCAGCAGTAGCCAGGATCACAGGCTGGCCCTGTGAAATCTTGGGAGGCTGTGCAGTGATATCCCAGGGAAGAGAGGGGATGGAGAGCGGGGCAGCTGAGGAGATGGCAGTTCAGCACCTTGCTCCGCTCTCTGCTCGGCTGTGTGGGTACGTAGCTGTCACTACGCTCCCTTGCAAGTCTTTGGCACCAGTGAAGTCCACAACATTCACGGGACGTGTCCTCTTTGATATAAAGAGAATGACTGCTCTAAAGCAGCATCTCTCACCAGCAGAAAAAAATGAAAAAAAAAGATCCTTTCAGTTCTGTCACCCTTCGAACGAGCCCTGTAGGTGCTTTGGATGTTCTGTCTCAATAGCTAACACCAAGCAGGGAGGAAAATAAACAAGCAAACAGAGCTACAAGAAAAAAATAAAGGCCTGGAAGGAAAAAAAAAGCAACACATCTAGAAGACAACTCAAGGGCAGCCAGTGATGGGCAGGAGAAATCCTGCCACTTCCAGTCATATCAGGGGAGAGGAAAGCCATGCAGACACTGTGTTATCATCCTTAAAGTACTCGGGTTAGGAAGAATTACGACAGCTGGGTTGGTAATGCATGCGAACGTGGGCAAAGAGCTGATGAGGGCTCTGGCTTCTCCTGGCAAGCACGTGGCGTGCTGGCTTTGGGCAACAGGCGAGGCGAAGGCAGGTGTGGCCGCTGGGTGAACTGCGTTGTTCACCCCCTGTGCCCCAGCAACGCAGCCCCGGGCTGGAGGGTTTGGGTTACCTGCCTGAAGGACAAGTGGGAAGCACCTCTGTCGGGTCACTGCCTGGATCCAGAGTGCTCTGCTCACTTTTTTGGGGAGCGTGGCAGGTGCAGGGCTCAAAAGCATTCCGTATCACCATGCTCTGTCAAGGGGTTGAACACCTCTCCTTTGCATGAGATCCCCACCTGAAGGTGAAAACCCCTGTCGTGGCAACAATCTGCTTAGGAAAACCACTCATTTCTCTGCAAATTTAGGGTTGGTTCCTTTTTTTTTTAGGAGAGCCAAAAAGAATAAAATCCATGGTGATTCAGCCCTGGGATGGTGAAAGTGAGCTGGGAAAGACATGAGCAACCACTCAATCCCCTTCCCATAGCTCCCAGGCAGTCAGGTACCAGAGCTAGTATGTGCTCCCACAAAGAGCCCGGCCCCCAGGCTGGGACGGTGAGCAGAGGTGCTGGGCTCTGTCACAGCCTGGCAGCAGCGGGAAGTGGCTGGGACATGTGCAAGGCATGTCTGGAGGAGAGAGAGACCTTGTGAGCTGGGAAAGGTGCAGGAGATGTGGGAGTGGCAGCGTACCACACCTGGGATTTACCTGGTAACTCAACCATGGCTGCTACTTGTCACAGAAACACAGAGTGACAGGGGTTGGAAGGCACCTCCAGAGATCATCTCATCCAACCCCCCTGCCAAAGCAGGGTCACCTACAGCAGGTCGGACAGGAACACATCCAGGCGGGTTTGGAATATCTCCAGAGAAGGAGACCCCACAGCCTCTCTGGGCAGCCTGTTCCCGTGCTCTGCCTCCCTCAAAGTCACGAAGTTTTTCCTCACGTTCAGAGGGAATTTCCCGTGTTCCTGTTTGTGCCCGTTGCCCCTTGTCCTATTGCTGGGCACCACTGAAAAGAGTCTGGCCCCATCCTCTTGCCACCCGCCCTGTAGATATTGATGAGCGTTGATGAGATCCCCTCTCAGTCTGCTCTTCTCCAGGCTGGACATCCCCAGGTCCCTCAGCCTTTCCTCATCAGAGAGATGCTCCAGTCCCCTGAGCATCTTCGCAGCCCTCCGCTGGACTCTCTCCAGCAGTTCCTTGTCTTTCTTGAACTGGGCAGCCCAGAACTGGACACAGTACTCCAGATGTGGCCTCACCAGGGCAGAGTAGAGGGGGAGGATGACCTCCCTCAACCTGCTGGCCATGCTCTTTTTAATGCACCCCAGGATACCATGGGCCTTCTTGGCCACAAGGGCACATTGCTGGCTCATGGACAACTTGTCCACCAGGACTCACAGGTCCCTCTTTGCAGAAGGACCTGCAGCCCAGCAGCACTTGGTCCTGCATGGACATGGTGGCAGGAGAAGCTATTTCCCTGAAGGGCTTCTGAACAAAGAGAAGAGATTTGCAGGAGGTCACCTGGCAGGGCAGAATGGGGAATCAGGAATGAGTAGCGCGGAGGAGGGCACTTCATAGGTGGGCAACAGACGGAAAAACCTGGGACCCAGAGAGGAGTGGAGAGAGGGAGAGATTGACAGGACTCCGAATTGGAAGCTGAAGCATCCAGCCAGCGACTGCTGCGTGAGCCCCAGATCTGACTTGGGGCGGGGGAAAGCCTCTGCTATCACATGCAAACAATTTAGATCGAGAAACATGGTTTTATTGCCTGCCGAGTGCTTTTCCAAATGGGACCTGGAGCCTTCACACACTTCTCTGCCTCTTCTGCATTCTCTTATTCCTCAGAGCCAGAAGGATTTTTATCTTCATCCAGCATGGAAAAAAAAAAAATCCATAAAACCAGCTGCTTTAAAAAATAAAGCCCCTTTCCTAGTCTATGCTAATAATTTACTATTACTCCAGGTTTTATTACAAGCTCTTTCAAGGGCTGCCCAGAGCCCCATCCGTAAATAGCACATAACTCAGGCCATGAGGATTTCCTCTCTGGTGGGACTTTTAATGTCTAAACCAGAGGTGTCAAACAAGCAGCTCAAAGACCCGTTGTGGCCCTGGAGAGTTCTACATCTGGACTATATCTCAGTGCTTAACACATTAGCTTTTGCCCCAAGCAGCTCCGGATTTCCCTCGTCGGTTTGCGCTGAACCCGAGTTAGGTTTGATTTAAGAGGCTAAGCATTCAAAGCAAAAGAAAAGGTACCTGCTGAACCGTTCAAAGTGCTGCCCTGAAGGCTCCCAGGGTTTTGGAGCAGGGTGCAGGCACATCTCTCCCCTGAAGCAACGCACAGGAGATGGAGGAAGGGTTCCCTGTGCCAGGCGCCGGTCCCACACACCAGCCCTTCTCTCGGGTTATCATCGCATCTAGGCACAACGTGCCAGCTCGTGGGGATGCGCGCTTGCTTTGAGAGCTGTGGCTGCCCTCAAAATCCGATTCATCACTCTGGCGGAGGGTGACTCTGCCAGCCTGGCCTCTGGATTGTCCCGGCTGGGCTGCCCAGCTGGCACAGGCGGCACCGGTTCTGTGGGCAGAGAGCAGGCAGACTGGGGAGAGAACCTGTAGCTCCTGCATCCCGGCACGGGAAAGCGAGCACTGGTGGCTTTGTGTCCTCCTTTTTCTTCACGGCAGATGGAGTGTGGCCTCAGAGGGGGAATTTGGGAGACTTGGCCTTGATTCCTGCCTCTTCCATTACCTTCGTGTGTGGCACTCAGTCGTTTCCTTTTCTGCTTTCTCTTTTGCTCCGTCTCTGCCTGTTCTGGCTGCTGGGACTGTCCCCTTCGTCTGTCCCATGCTGTTGGGCGCAGTAAGGCTCTCATCTCAGCTGGGCCAGCAGGGTACAACAAGGAAAACGCTGAAGTGCCACTTGCATGCAGAGAGATGGAGACCGTGCTGCATCCCTCCTCCTCCTGCTGCAGAAATGCCTGTCGCCAATAATGAAAGTTATTTTAACATTTCGGGACTAATTCCTTTCTGTGGCTTGGTTAGAGCACTCTTTAGCTGGCTGGTTCCAGTCCCAAACTGGGCAACTGGTCTGGAGTGTCAATGAAAAGGGTGCTGGGGGTAGATGATGTGGGTCTCACAGCCCCACAGCTTAGGACTCAGCCCAACTTGGGTGTTCAGCCCTGGGGTTTTCCCATGCTGAGTCCTTTGGAATGCAAAGATCAGGCTTAGGGGAGAAAAAAGAAACTCCATTTCTGTGTGGTTTTTCCTGTCCTGACTCTTCTTGATGTGTTAAATCCTGAGCCCATCGGTGGCCTGAACCTGCCCGAAGTACAGTATTTCACGGGCCCACGACAGTGGCATGGTACGGTGTTGGTTTAGAGGATGGGCATTCGGTTGTAGCAGCCCAGGTTCCTGCAGCCCTTGCAGAAAGAGCCTCGGGAGCTCAGCACCAGCCAGGATCTGGCTCACCCCTTGGGGAGACCCCTCCCTGGTTTCGCCGCAGCGTGGCCCCAACAGCGGCAGGGTGTGCATGGATTTACCCACCGCAGAAGGGCTGGGGAGGCTGCCCAGCCATCCCACACGCCCCGAGGAGCCCCGGTGCCTTTCTCTCTCTCCCGTTTGAGGCTTATATTTCAGCGCTCGCAGAGACGCAGGTGTGCTGGGGAAGCCAGCCCAGCCAACCCATCCCGCTCTCCTTCCACGCAGCACCTGCCGCAGTTATTTCTAAAGCGCTTCTGCCCCACATGCCTCCATGTGAGGTCCGGGTGGATCCTGTTTAACTACCCGGCAGAAGGCAGAAAGGGCACACGGGCGGTAGCTCCAGGTCTGCGGACTCTCCAGCGACTCTCTGCCGTCTTTCCCCTCCGGGCGCCCGCTCCTGTCCCCCTGCCTCCCTCCCCGCTCTCCTCCCTGCAGCAGGTTGATAGGCGAAACCTGCTGCTCCTGCGTTAAGTGTTGTAATGACATTAACAATCTGCCACCGGCAAGTTTCCAGCGCGAGGCGAGCAGCCTCCGCTCCGAGCGTGCAATCTTGGCAGGCTGACACTTTCCCATGCCTTCTGCCCTCTGTCAGCGGGGAGGTGGGCCACTCCCAGCCTGACAGCTCCGACAGGATACCTTCACAATGACTGAAATAATAGACCTAGCGATGGGAAAATGAGGCCAAGAGAACCCAAGGGTGAATTACAAGATGAATAACTTCCCCGAAGCCACGTCCCAGAGCATGCCTTGGCCTGCTGTTGATTCACCAGCTGACTTCCCCTCCTTTGCCTTGCTCCACCGCCCTCTGCTCCCCTCCTGGGAGACAGACCTGTCTGGATTCCGTCACTCGCCTAAAATAACTGAGAGAGTTCAGAGAGGAGAGGAGAAGCAGCAGAGAGGACAGGCGCAGAGGAGCGTAGAGCAAGCCCTGCAGAGCGTCAGCCCTGCGTGCTCGACGAAACGCGCTCTCTGAGTGGGACTTTTAGAAGTGGCGACCAGGTGAGGACGAGCGATTGGGCTGTTGCCAGCAAAAGTTGCTTTCGTTGGCTGTCCCCGTCCATCCTTCCTGGCCGTGTGTTCCCCCGCTTTAATCTAAAGCTTCGGATGGAGTTCCTGAGCTGCGTTTGCTCAGGTACCAGCTCTGCTGCCAGAAAGGAGCAGTAGCATCTGTTGCTCTTGAGAATGACGTGCTCTCCAAACTGGGGACCCCTGACCATCCAGCTGGCCCCAGACAGTGAAGTCAGACCTACTGAGAGGGGTCCAGGTGCGAAGAAGCAGGGCAAAGAGGGCAGCACTACGCCACGTGCAAAAAGTAAGGGTGGCGGCAGACACCAGGAGGGTCCCCTGCCCTCCGCGGTGGAGGGAGACGGCTGCTCCCGTTGTCGAGGGAGCAGCCAGTCCTGGGGCTAAGCGGTGAGATTAGGAGACAGCTCGTTATCGGGTGAGTGATGTGAGGAACCCTGCGCATCGCAGCAGTCTGCCGTGTCAGCGCAGGACTGTCTTACAACGACACGGGGCTGGTGCTGGTCTGCCTACCACCTACAGCACTTGGATTTCCCATCAGGATCCTATTAGCAACCGTGATGAAACGGCCCTAACAGAAAGCGATGAGCTTAATGTTCCCCAACAGGTAACCAAAGTGAACGCCAGTCCGGCATTACGGCAAGGTGCTCTGCCCACAATACCTCCAAACTTGCTTGCTTTTTGCCCTGGGTTTTAAAATGCGCGAGGGCTATGTCCAGTTGGAGATGAGTCCTGTTTCTATTCACATTCCATATTCTGCAATTCGTACACACGTCAATCAAAACTGTTGTTAGCCACAGCTGTCACGTCAAGTCCACGTCTAACAACAGGAGTGATTGACAGCAAAGTTTGTTATCTGTGAATGTGTCATCCCATCCAGCACCCAGTGCTGGAGTGCTGCCTGACAGGTCATCAGTGGGAGACTTCCATCATCCATATATTATGAGATGGTTCGAACAAATCATTTTTCAGCTAGTCTCAGACACTCGCGTTCTCCTGCATCCCTGTTAACCTGAGATATAGGATTTGACAGTGGAAGGGGGCGGAGGCCGATGGACCTTGGCCAGACAAATCCTGGAGGGTCAGCAAATAAAACCGGGCTATATCCATTTCTGTGCTAACTCTTCTGAAGGAATTTGAGGCAGCGGGTTGACAAAGAAACAGAGTATGGGAAGAAAATCACTGCAGAGGAGCAGACCGCTGAAGGCCTTTCATTAGGAGGCCCCAAGATACGGTGGTTTAGCAAATTTTTACACAGACTGTGAGAGCTCAAAAAGCGCTCTCTCATTTGGCTTCTTGCGTTCTTATTTTCCACAAGAACCAGCCCAAATCCTCCTTTGCAAAGAACCGTGTGGAAAAAGGAAACGATAAGTAGAGAGTGACCCATGCTTGTCGGTCAAAAGAAAGTGGGGATGAGTTCTGAGTGAAAGTTTGAGTTACCACTTAATTGATCTCGTATACTAGTTCACTGGCCGTAGAAATCAGTGGAATGGAAAAAGACTCCAGTTAATCTTGATAAACTTTGAGTCAGGCCTTCGGTGCAATGTGATCCCAAAGAGGCGCATGTTTCAGGACCCGATAAACGTTAGTAGGGCAGCTCACCTCCGAGAACGGCCGCACGCAGCACCGAGCGGGAACTCGGGAGTGAATCAGTCGCAAGACAATATCCACAGTTAAAGTTTCAAGTGATGTGAAAATACAGTGACTTGTTGAATGAATTGTTTTAAGCTGATTTTTCTTTTTTTGTGCTGTAAATATTATTTCACGTGAATGCTTTAATGCTGAGATGTATTATTATGACAGATCTTAGAGAAAAAGATTGTTTCCAAAACACTATTTTTTTGCAACTTTTTTCTTCTCAGGGACCTTTGAACATCTCTCTGTTCAGAGCTGGAATTAAAATTACATCTAAAGTGTGGTAGAAAAGCTACATGTCCTCTGGGGTAGAAATTACGTCCTCCAAGGAAGCATAGCCGTGAGCAAATTCACGGCCTGGAGTCAATCAGGCTCAGGCAGAGTTTGATCCCAGGTCCCCTGCAAACTTTCCTCTCCTTTTTAGAGCATCAGCGGCTCTGGGCTGGATCTGGATTCGTGCTAAAACCAGTGGAATTTTTGCACTAAACTCTATCACCTCTCGCACAGTACCTGGGAGGTACCTCTGTCTGCATCCCTGCTTGGATGCAACGGAGAAGTGATACCTATACCTGGACTTTTTTTGTGACCCCGGGAACGGGATCGGACCACGGAGATACCTTGGGAAGCCAAGCATACATCACATGAACACAGAGGTCAGCTTATAATACTGTGTATCAAAGAGATATTAAAGGCAAATCGTAAAAACAGCTTCCTTCATCCCACACAGCCCTCATGTTTTGATTTCCTGGTGAAGAGACCCAAAGGTTTGTTTGGACTGTAATTAGCGAGGTTTATACTCGCAACTCAATCATAGCAACTTCATTTGGCTCAGGAGAAGTTTAAATCCAGCAAATGCAGAATTGAATCCACAACTGGCTTTATAATTCTCCGCTTAAAAATACCATTCGCAAACACTTTGATCTGCTACATTTTGAAAGCTACCAAATTGGGATACGTGGATTTCCAGTGAGGTGGAGGGGAGGAAAAAGATACTGCATACGTTTCCAAACCCTCCAGTCAAACACCGCTGAACACTGAATAAGGGTGAGTTTTTGTAAAATCCCCTGTGTATTAGTATTAGTATATCTATTAGGTACATAAATGCAGGTGGATGGGTAGCTAGCTGGGTAAACAGACGAACGGACAGATAAAGAAACGGTGAGGGAAGAGCAAACTGTGAGAACCTGTGCCTTTTAAATCACTGCGAGTGCTGCAGGAGCACGGCAAGGCAGGCGCTCGCTAATCCGCAGTCGTTTCAGCCTGCCAGAGATCCCCTGTCACCTTCCTAGAGAAGCCATTTGCATGTTCTCGCAAAGCAAAGCAGACACCTCTGGCAGAGCAGATGTGCTCCCGGTCTCTGAGTGGGGGGCGCCTGAATGCCGTATTGATTTCAGGCACCACGCTGCAAGCCTTACGCAAATTAAAATATCTTTGTGGCGAGACCGTTCCCCCGAGACACAAAAAATGGATAAGTAACCTTCTTTCGCAGAAGGTGAGGTATCCACCCATTCTTCAGCAGCAGCTTCTTCTTTCACGCAGGACTCCTTATGGCTCCAGGGACCGGAGACCTGACGCTGACGGGACTTAGTCCCTGCTGGAAACAAAGGGCCAGTCTGTAATACACCCGCTGGCTGGGCGCGTTTGGCTTGGCACCTCTTCCACGGGCTGACCACCACCGTAGGAATAGCGTAGACGTTGGTGCCTTCTGCTTCTGAGGAGGCAAAGTAATTGCCCGAGAGCGCAGGGAGCAAACAGAGACGAGGCAGTTTGTGCCCCCGTGCCTCCTGCAGAGTGGAAGTTGTGTGGAAAACTAAGAGCAAGGGATACCTTTCCTGCGACACCCTGCGCTGCAGGGAGAGGTACCTCAACCCTTGGCCCAACCAACAGTCCGAACTCTTGCCCTGCTCCGCTTCAGAGGAGTAGGACTCTGCGCTGGAGAGCTTTGGCTCTTCATGACAAAGCAGCTGATGTGGGAAATCGGTTCTCCAAGAGCAGGGCGTAACGTCTCTCCAACTGGTCCTCTGAGATTTCTCAGCAAAAGCTGCTGAAACCGTAGAGCTCAGAGAGAATCCCAGAGTCTTGAGAGCATTTAGGATAAAAGTTAAGGTACAAGAGCTCAATTTATCTTGAGCAGCATCTGCCTTCAAAGCCACAGTCTGTAATTCAGTGAGACTGGATCTTTTCTACCATGTAGCCTCTGCACGAACCATTAGACGCAAAGAAGCGAGCTGCCAGTTTCACCGCTGAAAGCAGAGTTATCCATCCCAAGACAGACGCTGATCTGTATCTTCTCATAAAACTTGCCTCTCGCCTAGGATGGGACTAATGTCACTGATATCTGGCCTTAGACCAGACAAACTCCGAATAGCAATTCACATCTAGAAAATTGAATTCACTCCCCCACTGCTGTTGGAGTGATCCACCTCCCGCTTAGCACCTTTCCAGTGGAGTAGCCAGAAGGACCTCAACAGCGTGTAGCACCCTGGCTTTTGGGGAACAAATCTACAGGAATGCGTCTGTAATATACGACTGTTAGCTTGGATGTAAACAGCAAAGCCACAACGGCCTGGGCTTCAACCACTGAAGATGCGGCCGGCATCCCGGACCTGCCGCACTACTGCCGGTCAGAGCAAAGCCAACCCGTGGGTATTCACGCCGGATGCGCAGCCACCTCCTGAGAGCAGCGCCCACATTTCAGCCATGCCCCTGACTAACTCTGGGTAGGCATGCACGCACACGTTACCAGCACGGCTGGGAATTTATGGTCCACTGCTTCTCCATACTCTGCTCTCTCACACGGCAGAAGACGCAGGGCAGGTTTCGCCGGTGGCACTGGTCAGGAGCGCACACAGGTAGCGCGGACCCAGGAAGCAGCTGCCGTGCCACCGCGCGCTTGCAGCCGATAGCCCGTTTTGTGTCCACACCACAGCTGCACGATGCATTAAGTAGCGCTTTGTTTTCCCCTCCGGACTGAGCCACTTGAAGTCCAGCCCCTCAAAGGCCACATATAGAGAAAGAAATTACGGAAACAAATCTACTTGTGTGTTTTCTGGGC
The DNA here is from genome assembly GCA_013397275.1 of Burhinus bistriatus. Taxonomy (NCBI): domain Eukaryota; kingdom Metazoa; phylum Chordata; class Aves; order Charadriiformes; family Burhinidae; genus Burhinus; species Burhinus bistriatus. The sequence goes on along the minus strand of VYXH01003200.1, from coordinate 67,745 downwards.
TGCCTATTTTTGATTAAGTACCCTCCTTGCTTGCAGGAGGCAAGCAAGATCCACAGCCGTGGGACTGAGTCGCGCTCCTCTGAGAGCAGACCTCCATTTCCAGCCAAGTTACATTACCTTGCCTTACGTTAACAGATGTTGTCAGCTGTTTTAACAGTAGGAAGTGAATGGCAACGGGAAAGAAGAAAAAGCTTCTAAAGGATGTCGCTGCGTCTCTTCTTCGTGGCCTGACCTTGCGCTTCCAGAGTCACGTGTGAGCGAGGAGCGCAGTCAGCGTCAGTTCTCCTCTAGCCAGGGGCCAGGGCACTTCAAGGCTTGTAAACACGCTGGTACTGAAGGATACTCCGCTTTGGCAGGAGGGGGAAAGACAGGGAGGTCTGTGGCACGGGTCACATTGGTAGGTGGAACAATCCCCAGCCAGGATCGTTTCTAACAGCTTGCTCTTTCCAATCAAGCAGAGTTGCTCCGAGGCAGTTGAATTTACCCTCCTCACAGCCAGGTCACTGCACTTTGGTCCCCACTAAAAATAACCAGGCAATAGATGCGTCTTAGTCTGTTTGAATCTTAAACAGCCGTTTGTGTCATCCCGTAGCTTTCATGTACAGTTCTGCTCTCTTGTCTTTCCAAAGCTGTCACGTGAAGAAAGCAACGAAGCTTTTGATGGTCAGCAGTGATGGATAGATAATTCCCATTTGGACTTAGAATGGGAAAAAGCTGCTCACGAAGCAAAATAAGCTAAAAAATGACTTGCTGGCTACGGCCATTCTTCACATCCTCTCTAATTTCTTTGGGCGTCGGTGTCTCGCAGATCAGGGTCCCATTCCTTGACGGGAGGTCTACGTTGATGCCAACACACCGCATGCAGGTAACAGCAGCAGTAACACAGGTCACTGCCTTCCCTATTAGCGTCTGGATTTGTTCCGCCTTCTCACTTCTTCACCTCTTGCCCCAGGACCTAGGATGCAGAGGGACTGGAAGATGGAAGAGGGGACCCTACAGAAGCCAAGCAGCTCAGCCCTCAGCGCAGCCTTCCTCGCGTGGTACCCGGCACCAGCGCAGTAGCAAATAACAGCGCGTGGGCACGCTGGGAGCAGGGAGGGGAGAAGGTTATAGGGGAAATGGAAGGGGAACAACAAGGCTGCAAAACGCCCGTATTCTGACTAGATCTGGGTGGGTCATTATGGCTTACACTGGTGCTCTTGTGAAAACTATGTACGGGGGAGGCAGGGCTTCAGCTTATGATTCACAAAGAGAAGGTGGAACCTGGGTATAATTTTTGTCCGCCTCCTCCTATACAAGGGGACAGGCTCTAAACTCCTTTATACCGACCGCAAGATCAGAATCGGACCCGCTCTCTCCAAACTGATGCTTCTTTGTCTTCCCAGAGAATAATCTGTGCTCTAGCAATTGCCCCTTTGTGAGCAGAGCAACTTCATGCTTCTTTTATCTTCTCCAGATTTGGGGGGAGAACAAAATCTCTCGACATGTAAACAGCCTTAATGAGAAAACTATGAACCAAGGTCTGCCTGCCTGCGTTCGGAAACGGAGTTAAATATAGCTTCTAAACGCTGCTAATTGATTTTAGATGTCTGGGGAAAGCTTTTGCCTTCACACCATCCCACCCACGCTGCTCAGCGGTTCCTCACCTGCCCCCGTCGCTCCATAAGACACGGGGAATCGGTAGCAGAGCCTCTGCACTCAGTATTTGTCAGTTGTTTTAGCACCCAAACGCAGTCAAAAAACCACGGGGTGCTCACAGACCCTGACTTAGGCCTTTGTTAAACCTACGGGGATTCTCGTGCCTTCTTCCCATCTGCCGCAGTCTATTTTTACGTGTTGGCCTTGAAATCTTTCTCTTCTCTGAAAACAAGTCTGTTTACAAATATTTGCCTCGGAAGAGTTCTGCCGTTCAAACAGGCAGAAAGAACTGCCCACCGCTGCATGGACCACGCATACATCCAGATGTGCGTGATCTTGCAAGAAGCCGGAAGGGCCTAGTTTGGGAAAGAAAGGATGGCTCACCCCAGAGCTGTCTGCCACCAAATCGGAAAATAAGAAGAAGTGCAAAGACAGATGGGAGTTATTTGCTGTCCGAGGCAGTAAGGAATCAGCTGTGGATGCATGGTCCGTTTTTTGTACTATGCAAGAAGTAGGAACAACAGGGTAGAGACCGGTAGAAAATTATTGTAGAGTATACTCCTACATGCTGCATCTCTCTGAAGTCGGACAGGTTGCTTGAAAGGACATAAGGCAGCCTTCTTCACATGAGACGCTTGTGGAGGAGCCAGCAGTTTTGCCGTTTCCCACCCAGTTTGCGGCCAGCCTGGTGGGGCAGTCCCACCTCGCAAAGAGGCGTCTCCAACCGATGGAGGAGCCCAGTGGGATTGGACTTGCTAAAAACTAAAGTGGAAAACAGACTCTCATGGCTTTAAAAGGTTCCAGTAAGGACTGGTAGCTAAGGACTGACACTTTTTATGTCGCTCTTCAGTTTCAGATGCCTTAGATTTTTCAAGAGCGAAACTCAGCAGTTTGGGAAGATCAGACTTCCTTAAAGCCCTGCTAGCTTTTGCAGAGCTGGGTTGTGACAGATAAAGATCCACATCTCATCGGTGTCTGCGATACAGACTACATGTTGCGGCTGTTGTCTTGGACTTTAGAGTACTGAGTGGGAAAGGGTTGGGAGGTTTTGGGGGNGGTTTTGGGGGGACCCCCCCCCCCCCCCCCCGCCAGCATTACCAACATCTGGGGGGTTCCTTCATTGCTCATGCAGCTCTGCCTAAAGACGCGATGCACATACATTGCGCTTCTAATCTTGCTGCTGAAATGATGACCATCTTGCTATACAGCGAAATGGAGATATGGGCCCCACATCGTCTGATAGAATAAAGAAACCACGAACAACTACATTATTTTCAGTCAATGCGTTCAGCCGTAAGAAACGTCCTTCTGCTGACGGGGACTGAAGTAGGAACGGAAGAGGTCCACGGAAGTGTACATGCTAACTTCTGGCCGATCAGTCATACAATGGACAAGCTTTCAGCTCCTGTAACGCGTGTGGGATCCGGCGTGTCTGCTGCGTGAGAGCTGTGCCGTGGCCATACAGGAGTGATTTATCTCTGGGTAATATGATGGGCTCTTGAATTGCAATGAAAACCCCTTTCTTTAACAATAGTTCGGCGTAACCTTATAATAACCTCCTCCACCTTCCCCAGAGAAATGCTTCAGTCAGATAAAGGGATTTGTTATCCGCACAGAAACATCTGCCCCCTGCCTCCGAAAGGACCGACTTGGAGTGACAGTTACCCTTTCTGCACCCTTCTGCATCGCTTTTTAAAACAAACGGCAATATCAAGCTTGGACAGAGTTGAGTTGGTTTTTTTTTTCCTACCGGCTTCGGTTGCGGAAAGATCACCTGAGCTGGATTTGTAGCGTTGGGTTTTATTTCATAATGATGGATGTGCTGGTTAAATGTAATGGAAGAGGCAAGATAGCAGAGCAGAAATTTGGCGCCAACTGCCTTGCTTTGAAAGAGCCTGCATTCCAGCCTGCCTAAGAGGGGCTAAATGGAAAGATCTGATTAAGCGTCTCAGTGTTGTGACCCTGACCTCAAAGAACACGCCGATTCTCTGGAGGAACTTCATTTCAATTAATCAACTTAACAGCCTGAGTAAATCTGGCTGCATCCATTGAGCCAGAGGAACCGCTCCCTCTCCTCAGCGGGTCTCTGGGATGCATGACCCGAAAGGATGAGGCGGTGTGCGCCGGCGTGCCTGCCTTGGCCGCCCTGGGTCGAGGGGGGTCAGGGACAGGATGGGGGGGCAAGACCCCACATGGAAAGGAAAAGGTGGGCAGATCCCACCACCCTGGCCCTTGTCGTTCCCCCCCCCCGGGGCTTCTCCTGCGCTGTACCAGCGCTGCGGGCTGCATCGCTCCCAGACGGAGATGGGGAACAGCCAAGCAGCAGAAGAGAAGGAGATGTAGCTGTAGTTGGAGGAGACGGAGGGCAAGGAAAGAGCTGTGTGAGGCAGGGAGCGGCGCGCAGGCGGGAGGACAACCCCAGAAAATGTCCTCTCTGTGAAACCCATAAGCGGAAGAACGCAAAGGTACCAGGGCAGGAGATGGGAAGGGAAAAAGACGGCGGCTGAAGCCTCGGGTGCTTTTCCCAGGTGGTTCTTTGCCGGCTGGTCAACTGGGCCAGCCCAGAAGCTGAAAGGGGCTTTGCTTCTTGCCTGGGGCCTGGCCGGAGACTCTTTCCTTGCACCCAACAGCACTTCTGAGGGGATGCCTGTTGGGACCGCAGTGCTGTGGAGACGCAGCTGAGCTACCGCTAAACATTTCACTGAGTTTTGCAGCTGGAACTAAATTCCCTGCTCCGGTTAGCCTTCTGCCACCTCTGGAAATGGGTAGTTAACAGCCATCCCCGTGTCTTTGCCCTTGGAACAGGGCAGAGGTGTTGCGGTTAAGTTCGGCTGAAGGAGGTATCGCGGGCTAGCTGGGTTGCACTGCTGTCTTCCTCCACCTCGCCTTCCTCCACCACACCCCACTCGTGCCCAGCACACCCGTGGACTTCTGGCTGCCTGCGCTCTGCCTAACCATTATCGCTTTGGCGCTGTGTCCGTCCCTTTGGACTTTTACCTTTCAGCAGCCGCATACTTTGCTCTTTTACTGTGCCTTTAAAGGGGTAAGACCAAATTTAGCACAATCTGGAAAAGTGGCTGTATAGAAAGCCTTGAAGGAGGATGGCTCCAGTAGAGGAATAGCTTGGCAGAGCCAGAAGAGCAGTTGCAGGAGTACAGGGTGTGGGTACAACCCAAGGGCAGACACAGGGATTGAATCCGAGTTGTACGGCTTCGGAGCGGTCGGGAGTTAAGGGCAACACTGCAGAAGGATTTCGAGCTTCTGGCATGCGAGTTTGGCGGTGCTGTGCACCTCATGTCCAGCTTCCGTACCACCGCACCTCGGCACGGAGAAGTGGCCGTGGTCAAAAAGAGAGCAGGTGGCAGCGCTGGACAGAAGAGTTGGGTGCTGACCACTGGGGCTTTGCTGTGTTTATATGGGGGCAGAAGTGACCGCGGTACCCTTGTTTCCATCCCAGGGCCTCACGTCAGAGGCAGAGCAGTGACTGACTGCTTCTCTCGCGCTGGGAGATGAGCGTCCCAGAGGAACGCCGCGGTGCCTGTCATGTTTGCACTGCTGCGATCATTCCAAACCCACTCAGAAAAGAGTTGGGTTTGGTTTTTGTTTTTGTTTTTTTTTTTTTTCCTGGGCCTGAACTCAGCGGCACAGAGCTCGGCAATCTTGCTTTTGGCCTGGGTACCTTGTCAATAAAAGAAATTTGCTGAATCTAGGGGCGACGTGGAGGGGACTGGGCAGTGAGGGACACGTCCAGAGACATGGTGCTGCCCTGGGGAGGTATACGGTTACGTGCAGGCGACAGGCAGGCTTTCATCTGCTCTTCCAAGCCTTCTTCAGACAGGAGAGGAGGGGTAGTGACTGGCTGTGGGGGATGGAAGAGAATTGCTGTAACATGATTTTATGTCTGTGATTGCATAACAAAACCTCCTGGGAACCTCCCGATTCAAGCGGATACCTAGTTCTGGATGTGCGACGGAGGACTCTCGGCGCTGATCGATTGCCCACGCTTTGGTGCAGAGGAATTGCTGGACTGGATCAGTACCAGGCTCCAAGCAACCTGCGCTCCTGCAGCTAACCTTGGCCGAAATCTCACGAAGCTGTAAGAAAGCCTTCAGAAGCGGATAATCTGCTTTATTTATCCCCCCAACACACACACACACACACACGATGCCACGTTCTCCCAGAAGCTGCAGCCTGATTGCTAATAGAACTAGACCTTGAAAGATGAAAATTGCATTTCCATTGGCAAAAAAAAAAGAAGAAAAAAAAAAAAATCTCTAGGCCTGTTGAATTAATTGGATGTTCTGCAAACATCAAGCAGTTCTCTGAACCGTGAAACACTGCCGGTCCCACCGCGACCCAACCTACCTAGCCCAACCGCCAGGAAAAATCCCGAGGTCTCGGGGAAAGGAGGGGCGGGGAGAATCGGCTTTGCTTACGGGGATCCCACAGGCTCGAGGATGGAGGAAGCCCAGCCAAGATGGGTTATGCCTCCGGACGTGGCTTTGGCATGCCCGCATGTCATCTGTTGGCTTTGCTCTCCAAGATTACCCGATAGCCCCACCTCATAAATTTGGAGCAAAGCACACAAAGCTTTCCCTTCCATATTGTGCATTCGCTCTTAATGGTCTTTCTCCACACCACGGCCTTATTAATTGGTGACAATTGGAAGTGGTTAATTCTGTGTGTGTGAGGCTGCAATTGCTTCCACTTGGCCAGGATTCAAGTACCGGGGGTGAGTCAGAATGGGTGGCAAAACTGTCTTTTCCTCAGTTCCCTTGCTTACTGGG